>FLSR01000512.1:67364-95756 GCA_900092035.1 Leuciscus waleckii
TATATATATATATATGTGTATATTATACTTTAAAAAAGGTATTAAACTCTTTTAAAAAAATCTTACTGAGTATAATGATATATATAATATATATGATATATAATGATATATAAAAGTTTTTCAATAATATTTCCACAAATATATTAAGCAGCACAACTGTTTTCAACATTGATAATACTAAATAATAGACATAAATAAATAAATATATATTTAATAATATTTTCGATCAAATAAATGCAACCTTGATGAGAATTAAAAGACTTCTTTAAAATCGGACCCAACCCCAAACTTTTGCATAAATTCTGCGTATACCATAGACGTCTGTATTTATTTCTACTTGAATTTAAATGGAATACATTTTTGTTTCTTAAATAATTTGCATTTTAAAAAGATGTATTCTGTTACTCCCCAACTCATGAGTGTTCCGTTGATGTGCCCTCTGAGCACTTCTGTACTATTCTGGTTATATTTCTGAGGCAGGTTGCATAAACATAGCCATTATGTTAAGACCCAGAAAAAGACCCACTAGCAGTAAGTCAGGGGCAGTCAGTCTTACTTTTTGGTATCAAATTAGGCCAGTCTATATTTTTTATGTAAGCTATGAACAGTCTTAAAGAAAAAAATGTGATGCCAGTCTAACGGTTTATGCAACGGCCTCTGGATAGATATACTCATGATGATGATGATGATCATGCATGATGTCACTGCTCATGGGCGGAGCTTGTGTTATGGTTTGCAGGAGGCCCTGCATATTTGTGTCTGAGACTTTGTGGAGCTCAGTGGGCATTTATGGAGAACAGGCACACCACAATTGTACTGTAAATGTTTGGCGGGAGACAAATGAGATGTTTCCATGCTTGCATTTTCTGCTTGTGAGCCTCAGTAGCCAGTTCACAGAGTCTTTGAGTGGAAGCGATTCTACGGCTTGTACGCTTCAATCCATCATGGCGGGTTCTGAAGCTCTGTATGGTAATTTGCCTTCCAGGATCTGCATAATGCTCAAGGAGTCCTCGCCCCTTCCTCAGCGCCAACGCCACATCTCCATTTTAAACAGATGTTAATGGGAAACGTGGCCGGCGCTTTTGTTTACTTGGTTAACTTTAAGTTCTTCACACATCAGCATAATGTTCGTGACTTATGCTCAAGCTGAATGCTAACGATACAGGGAATGAGAGCAGGAGGATAATGCGAAATGTTACGTTCACAAGCACAAACGGTAACACGGTTTTCATCACAGTTTACACAGTCTTATTCTTTAAAGTGTCAGGAGGTTTAGTTGAGAGAAAACACTGGGTGTCAAGGCGAAAAAACCCTAAACAAACATAAAAGGCATCGAAGCGAGATTAAAAGGAAGAAGGCAATCATCCTGGAAAGAGTCGTTTTGGTGTTCATTTTACACATCTTCAAATATCGTTTAAAGTGGATGGCTTTGATGAAGTGTTTTTCTTCCTCTTTCTTTTTCTCATTCCTAATTTAAGGGCTTCATCCTTATATAATTAGCATGTACTTGGAAGGACACATAGAAATATGTAAGATCAACATCCGGTAATGAAGTGTGGAGAGCCAAAAGGACTCTTTAGGAATGACAAATGTAAATTATAGCACTACAAACTGTTTATCAGATGCTGATAGTTTAAATCATTAGATATAATTGCGAAGAATTAGGGTTATTGACTGTTAATTATGTGAAACTATTAAAACATTTTGTTATAAAATAAATAAAATAAAAAATAAAATAGATGAATTACCTATAAGTTAAAACTTAAACTGAAATAAAAATAAATGAAACCTAAATATTTAAAAAGAACAAAAACGAATAAAAATTACAAGCATGTAACAATATTGCTGCAAATTAAACAGAAAGATAAAAAAAAATAATATAAGCCTGAAAATATAAAAATAAAAGCTTATAATAAAATATTATTATAATTAATAATCATAAAATAAACTATAATAATATACACAATACAAAAATAACACTGGGTAGATGTAGTAGGTTTAGTTTTTCATTATGTCATAAAAACAAAAAACAAAAATCCAAAGGTACTGTACGTTTTGTTGTTGTTGTTGTTTTTGTCTAAACTCCTACATTTCCCTTTTGTACAACAGAATGGAGGCAGCACTGAAGCTCGGCTCTCCTGAAAGTGATTTATTGAATTGAAAAACCTAAGAGTTAGGTAAAAGGTCAGGGCGACGTATAAGAGAGTGTGGGTGCCGTCAATAGCTCACACTGAAGTCTGCTAGTGCAGTGCATTGTGGGAGGTGTGCTGTGGGTGGAGTAGCGTACTCTGTGTGGTTGAGCGGTCCGGGTCAGAACAGGAAATGACAGTCTGTGTTTCGGAGTAGTGCCAACTCACCTTTCCATGCTTCCTCAGTGAATTGTTGCTTTTAAAAATATACTAACTTTGGTTGTCTTACTATTTTTGCAGTATACAGTTTGTGGGTGTTTATTCAACTAAGGTCACTTTTATGTACCAGGCCTTTATTTATTTGTTTATATTTTTATATTACTTTATGTTATGGCTTCAACAAAAATATTAACCAGCACAACTAATAAATAAATCATAGTATTTTTTTATTTAATTTTTTTTTTATGTTAGAATCAGATGCAGATGCCTTTAGGTTGTCTTCATTTTTTTTTTTTTTTTTTTTTTTTTTTTTTTTTTTTTTTTTTTTTTTTTTAATTGATGATTGATTGATTGATTGATTGCTATATGATTTTTGTTACATGATAATATTTTATCCTTGTCCTAGACCCAGACGACTTTGAATATAAAAATATTAATTATTTTATTTAAAACTGATTCTCGCAAAAAAATAGTGAAATAAACATATTTTTTATATATATATTTGCATGAAAATAATTTCTATCAATATATAAATCGATTGTCTTTCAGTTGTAGCACCATTTCCACTACAACCAACTTATATAGCAACTTATTGTAGTTCAGCTGCTATACGTTGATATAATGAATATATACAGTAAAATTAATAAATAAATAAAATAAAAGTAATACAACTAAAAATAGCCTACATATTTCTAAAAAAGAATACAAATTTGAAAAACACAAAATTTATATGTAAAATTACTAAACTTTATTTGATAATATATATGTATATATATATATATATATGTAAAATATTTTAGTATGATTGAGATACTATCATTTCAATTAATTACACAGCAGTGAAATATGAGACAAATGATGTGTAATAAAAAAAATAAAAAAATAAAAACATCATCATCATAGTCGAAAGTAGCCTTACAGTTGCAAAATGGATGCCAGAAATGCTTAAAATGTTAATTTCACAACTACTGTATGTATTTATATTTATGCATTTATGCGTGTGTGTTGTAAATTACATTTTAATCATTTCTGTCAAAAAACTAAAACAAAAAATACCTGCTCCATTGCCTTTAATGTATCCTAAAAACAGATAGATAACATAAAAAAAAATACACACAAAAAAAAAAATACAAAAAAAACCTTATACACATTGAGCATATCCCCAAGTAATGAGTATTCTATTCTAAACAAAGGCTTGTCCTGTCTGAGGAGTTCTGAGCGTTTGCAGTCATGCCATGTGATCTGCAGCCGTGAGTGTTTAGTTCCTGGTCTCCTCCTCCAAGCGATGTTCTTGTTTTTGGCTGCCGTCCTTGGCGCTAAACGCTCACCTGCGCACAACCCCGAGCAACTGCGATTGGCGTACGAGACCTCACCTTCACAACATCTGAAGTGTTTTGCTGTGTTTTCTCAACCACTGTTGGCATATTCTTCACTCCCTGCTGCTAACTTTTTTGTCTTCCCTGACAGGAAGTGTCTCACTCCCTTCATCTCTTTCATTCTCTCACACTTACAATGTCTTTCTGTTTTCCCTCTCCTCCTCCTCCCGCTTCTGGTTTTATCAGTTCTTTGAAAGATGCTGGAGGCTTATGAAGACAGCCATTAAAATGAGTTATGAGCTCACTCTACCTCTCTAACCGTCCCTGTCCCCTGAGCTTATGAGGAATCACAGCTAAAATAAATACACTCTCGGAAACATAAAAAATGAGGTGCGGGATGAAGGGTTTGGGCAGCAGAAGGAGGTTTGGAATCGGTTGGCCCGAGAACGACATCAGGAGGTATTAACAACCCTCTCCCCAAGCTCAGTTTTAGCAAAAACATTATACTGTAGCCATCACAATGTATAATACCTAAAGTCACACAGTAGTATTCGCTAAAAGTCTCACTCCACGTGAAGTGAAGTGGATGAGACTATAGTAAACATATAAACAAAGTATCCATATTGGATATTGATTTTTGAAATGGTTTAACTTGCAGTTGTTTAACTTAAAAAAAAAAAAAAAAAAAAAAAAAATTAAATAATTTTTTACCCACTTTAACATTAAATCATCATTTACTCACTCTTATGTCTGACTTTCTTTCTTCTGTGGGGCACAAAATGAGAAAGTCTGAAGAATGTTTTAATGTATTTTTCCATGATATTATGATATATACAAGTGGAGCTTTCAGGCTTCAAAAAGTATGAAAAAAGGACCAAAAAGTATCAATGAACTCTCATCATAAAAGTAGTCCATACATGGACATGAATGGGCTACTTGTTTCAAAGTTTGTTTGTTTTATTTTGAAAGAAATTCATATTTTTATTCAGCAAGAATGCATTGAATTAATTAAAAGTGTCAGTAAAGACTTTTACATTGTTGCAAAACTTTATTTCAAATAAATGCAGTACTTCAGAACTTGCTATTTTGTCAAAGATCCAAAAGGGGAAATAGTCACGGTTTCCACAGAAATTATTAAACAGAACAATATTTTTCAACATTGATAGCAAGAAAAGTTTCATATTAAAATGATTCCTGAAGGATCATGTGACACTGAAGACTGGAGTAATGATGCTGAATATTCAGCTTTGTCATCACAGGAATAAATTACATTTTAAAGTACATTGAAATAGAAAACAGTAATTTTGAATTGAAAGAATATTTCACAATATTACTGTTTTTCGTCGTATTTTTGAGAGTTCATTGATTCGTTCGCAAAAATTTCAGTCTGTTTCTTACAGTTTGACTTTTGCAAACTTGGAATAGATTGCATAAGCTAATTGGACTACTTTTTGGCATCCTTTTTGAAGCTCGAAAGCTTCAGTTCCCCTTCATTGTAACTGAACAAAACCGATACTTTCTCTCCTCTCGTAGCATAATGACTCGGCCATCAGTTGCTCATTTTTTTTCAATCCAGATTTCTGAACTTCTGAAGCAGCGCTCCATCTAAATTCACTCGCCTACTTTAAAACGGCTTTACTGAATCAAAACTAAAGTGTTTTTCTAATAACATTCAATCTGTTCAGCACATGCAATAATAAGAAATATATTGCAGTTTTTGTACAACAAGATTAGCCTTGATCGATCACACACAAAGTTCCTCTAAGTTTTCATCGCCACTTTCCAGCTCCACATCTGAGGCGTTTTATTATGACTGCAGGCCATGGAATATGAATTAGATTGTGAAACTTCATCTGGTGGAGATTTTCAGTCTTCCTCTCTCTGATAAGAATACTCTCCAGCTGGTTTGGTGCCTAAAGTGGTTTTATTCAAACGCTTAGCAGGAAGTGTACCTGGCAAAGAGCCTGTGAGAAATTTCACTCCTTTTTCAAACACAATGTCTTGATAAGCTGGCATTGTGCGGTATGTGAAAACACACATTAACATGTGAGAATTAGCAGCCAAGTCATCAACACATGGTGGAGAGCATCTCCGGAAATGACTCTCACTCAGCCCACGTTATTGACAACATAAGCGTGCGACTCCAATAGGGTTGGGGGGGCAATGGATGGTGTGGGTGAGGAACGCTAATTTTTAATAAAACAAAGACTGATTATCCAAACAACCTGCCAGTCAGCACCATAATGTGTACAAAAATATGTAGAACCAAACAAATACCAAATGTGTTATATTTAAGAGATAGTTCGTTAAAAAAAAATGAACATTTTGGCATAATTTGCTGTGATGTTGTTCCAATGGGTTTCATTTTTCAGTGGAGGATAAGATATCTTGAAGAATGTTTCATACAATGAAAGCATTCTATTCTATTCTATTCTATTCTATTCTATTCTATTCTATTCTATTCTATTCTATTCTATTCTATTCTATTCTATTCAAAAGTCTGAGGTTAATGGTAATATTTGTAAGTGTTTTTAAAAGAAGTCTCTTGCTCACCAAGGCCGCATTTATTTAGTGAAAAATCAGTAAAAATAGAAAAATTGTGAAATATCACTCTAATATAAAATAACTGTTTTCTATTTGAATATATTTTAGAATGCAATTTACTCCTGTGTTGGCAAAGCTGAATTTTCACCATCATTAGTCCAGTCTTCAGTGTCACATGATCATTCTAGTATGATGATTTTATGTTCAATAAACATTTCTTATCATAATCAATGTCGAAAACAGTTGCGGTGCTTAAATTCAAGTAGAAATAAATACAAATGTCTATGCTATATGCAGAATTCATGCAAAAGTTTGGGGTTGGGTACGTTTTTAAAGAAGTCTTTTAATTCTCATCAAGGTTGCATTTATTTGATCCAAAATACAGTTAAAATGGTAATATTGTGAAATATTATTACAATTTAGCATTATATTTAAATATTTTTTAAAAATGTCTATTATTTAGTATTATCAATGTTGAAAACAGTTGTGTTGCTTAATATATTTTTGGAAGTATTAATAAAACAAATTGAAAGCATAAAAAAAAACGTTTATAATATTAATAAATGTCTTTACTGTCACTTCTGATCAAATTAATGATTCTTGCTGAATAAAAGTATTAATATTTTTTGCGGAAACCATGATATTTTTTTATTTATTTTGTATGATGATGATGATGATGATGATGACTGAATGAAGCATTTATTTTTTTACATTTAAATGTCCTTACTGTCACTTTTGATCAATGTAATGAATCTTTGCTAAATAGAAGTATTATTTCTGTAAAAAAAAAAAAAAAAAAAAAAAATTTTAAGGAAACTAAATGGTAAAATTCTTGTAGTGAACTGTTGTGTGTATGATCTGTATATTGTATTGTATTGTGCACTGTTGTGTATATGGGATGAAAGACACATTATACCATTCAGTTCCCCATTCTGCTAAACTTTTCACGTTGCTCCATTCCCAGAAGAAAGTCATATTTTATATAAATAATAAAAGAAGTTTATTTTTTGGGGGTGAATCCAACTGTCCCTTTAAGAATTTGGGCTAAAAGATTTCAGGTCCCTGGTAGGATTTATTGAGGAGATACAGATATCCCACTCCTTCCCGTTTGTGATTGTTCAAATGAAGTTTCCTGCTGGACTTTTTTCAGAATTTAGTAAACCATAAGCAGCTGCTAAATAACAAAATAAATATGACAGGCAAACTTAATCAGAAACCAGCTATGTCAAGTTGAGGTTCACGTGATGTAGTTTGTTGTGCTATGAACATTTAAAGTATATTTGTGTACACTGGGGGTTGCGGTGGGGTATTTCTGTCACTTTCCCCATTACAGAGTTGTTTATTTGAGTCTTCATATTTCATTCTGCCTGACTGCCTCAGTCAATTCCTATACAAAAAGAATCCATAGAAATAAAATATTGATGTTTGTACTAGAATTACAGACGCCGTGACAGCCTATCTTTATTTACCATTTTAGTATTTCTCTAGCGATTCTTAAGACAGTGTTTGAGAGCTATTTACTGCAGCTCCTACCAATATCAAGACAATCTGATTTCAGCATATTGAGGGATATAAAAAGTTTACTGTTTGTGCGTTCCGTATCGAAAGTGTGATAAATCTCTTTTTGTTGGCAGTTGTTTCTTCTCTGAAATAAGTATTGATCTGACAGGTGGGCTGTTGCGTTGGAGAGTGGTCCTGAGCTGTAATATTGAACTCTGAATCTATACCGTATACATGTCTAAATGTCAAGTCATCTGTGCTTTCTTGCCATCACACTGTCGATATTTACCCTTCTGCATATCCCAAAAATGCATCTCGAAATGCTTATCGCTCTGAAACGATTTTCCAGGGCTTCTTAGCTGCTTTTGGAATTGCATTGAACCATAAATGTTCCTGAATTCTTATTCAGAACTTTCCTCAGCGTGATGTTGGGAAAGCAATGAATTGATTTGTGACCCATATACTGATAACGAGGAGCAAAGTTCAGAGTAAATGTTTATTTATATAAAAGTTTTATAGCTGAAAACGCGAAATCAAATTTGACAAATTTTTCAATTTTGTTTAATAAACCTGGTAATATTGTGTATATAAGTAATTATAATAAATATAATATAATATAATATAATATAATATAATATAATATAATATAATATAATATAATATAATATAATATAATATAATATAATATAATGTAATGTAATGTAATATAATATAATATAATATAATATAATATAATATAATATAATGTAATGTAATGTAATGTAATGTAATATAATAATACTGTGTAGCTATTTATCCCAGCACCTACATTTTTTTTTAAATATTGTGTTTCACCTCATGTTACTTCATGTAACATTACTGAAGTAAAATAGGTTTCTACTTCATTAATTGAGCTGCATCTGTTGTTTCGTCATCAACACAAGCTGTGTCTGAAATCGCTCCCTATCCACTATATAGTGCACTATTTAGGGTGTCGGCCACACTGTAAAAAAAAAAAAAGTTGAGAAAACTTAACAGCTTAAGGCATCCAGCTGCAGTTGAGAAAACTTAAAAGTTTAAGGCATCCAGCTGCAGGACATTTCTTTCAAACTTTAAAAGCTAAATTCTGCTGTACGGCCAAGGCGGATGTACGGTACAGCAGGTTTTTTTTATTATTATTATTATTTATTTTTTTTGTTTGTTTTTTTTTGTTTTGTTTTTTTTTATACCGTTATATCTATATTTGAATAAACAATGTGTTGTGTAGTGTTTTGTTCTCTTTTATTTTCACATATAAATGTAAAAAGTAAATAAATATGACAAGAAAGTGTTTTTATTATCTTTCTTTTCATCAAATAACGCAATAAACGTGAAAAATACATACATAGGCAATTGTTACATACAATTTATACAGCCAAAAAAGGAAATATCAAAGACGGGTAGGTAATGTTTATGACGAAATTGTCCGAGCTCTCTAGCGCGTGATAATTATGTCAGCGTCCGAATTCGCTCACTCATTTTCGTTCACTCTTTGCTGATGTAGTGCACTCAACTGCCATTCACTATGTAGGGATTAGTGAATGAGTGAACGAGTGAGCGGTTTCAGACACAGCTGTGCTCATTTGGGCTCTGCAAGTTCGAATCTGGCTTGTTTTTTCTTTTCTCTTTTAAAGCAACACTAAGAACATTTTTTACCTTAAAATAATGTTTCCAAAATTGTATCAGTGGTTCATCAAGTCGTAACAGGGTGAAAGGCACTTATGGGTTCGCTTTGCAGCCCTATATCTGCTATAACCACACTATGCAAGTTTGCCAAACCGGGTCGCGTTTCTGTAGTTCGAATGAGACATAAGAAAATTACAAATTTGACTTGCTTTACGTCAAGCATTACAATAGTCATTATTTATTTTTTCTTCGTTTCTGATGTTGCAATACATCATACTTTCATGAAAGCATGCAACATACTGTACCTTGTCTGTGGACATCGTTCATTCCAAAGCTGGTGCTAGATAAACAGCAAGTGTGCGTGCGACGGTAGGCTGTGGGTGGCGAAATTATTTACAACAGCCGTAATGGACAATTCCGCTTCCAACCTGTAGGGGGACCGAAGAGGAAAAGTTCCTTAGTGTTGATTTAAATATAAGTTAAATATATTTTATTTAAAAGAAAATATTAAATGTATGCAATAAATTACAATTTAATTAATGTTGGCTTGAAAATGAAGTTTCAATTGTATTTTCTTTTCTTTGTGATATTTATCCGACTCAGGTGAAACGGATTTTCGAACAAGAAAAAAAACGTATGGCGGGACTTGATTTTTTCCATCGGGAATTGGTTGGATGGTTGTGGTTTTCTATTGGTTGCTCTCATGTGAGTGACAGGTTGTCCCGCCCTCGCTCCGGGAGGGGAAGTTATTTTAATGAAGGGTTCGTTTACATGACAACAATGTACTAAAAACAGAAAGGTTTTTCCTTTGCATTTATAAAACAGTTTTACGTACAGATGTCAAAACGATCCCCATTAACACGGATCTGCAAAAATGACTAAAAACCCTATATTATGTTGCCAGTCCAGTAGTTGGCAATGTCACTTTGTAAAGAAACACTAAATGCCTATAGACTGAACACGCAATCATCATTTGCATGACAACAGTTTTCACAAATTCGCATTTTTGTAGTTTACATGGAGACAATAACAGTGTTGTTTCAAAAACATGCACTTTGAAACCCGCTTTCAAAAACCCGTTTTCAGAACCTAACACTCGTTTTTTCGTGTAAGAGAACGGCCAAAACACATTTAAAAAAATTGTTTTGTATACCGCCCCTAAAACTTTATAATAAAAAATGATGTGTCATAAATCAATTATAAGAAATACTGCAATATTCCATAAAATAGAATATTTGTCAATTTTGAGTTCATGGTTACTTTAACATTTAAACCTCTAAATTCCCATTTTTGTGCTTCTGTATCAAAAATAATAATAATTGTAAAAGGCTCGGGGAAGAAGTCGTCACTCCTCCTTTTATCCATCCGGTGCTCCTCCGTGGAACTCGTTCCGCTCCCACAGCTCTTGGCCCCACCCTGCTTGCCAAAACCACTACTGACTACCAGTTGTGCATGGACTACACCTACTGTATCATTCATTCCCCTCAGTAGCCTATAGCATCATGTCAGTTTTCAAATTGACATTTTTTACATGTAATCATGGTTTCTTTAAATAGCGTTTCAAAATTCAACCAACTAAATTACCCGTCCTGTCTATCAAAAATACATATGTTAACTCACTTTTGAATTATCTTTCATCTTCTTTTTACGCCTGCTTACTTCTGGCTATCACTTAAAACCACTGCTATAATTCGCTGTCTGCAACAGTGACATTCAACAGCATCATTTGAACAGTTATTACTTTACTGTCCCTGGGCCAAAATTGCATTCTTGTGTTGAAACCGATAAAATAAATCACTAGTCCGAAAGAACTGGATTTTTTTCTGTGGGTTAGTAAGAAAAATCCATGCATATATATGATGCTTGTTGTATTCATTTTTAAATCATAACCTAGTTTTCAATTTATTATTTGGTTTTAGGTCATTTTCTTGCAGCAGGATTTCGGTAGAGATGGTTTCACAGTGATTTTGAGGGGCTTGATTTAAAATGGCTTGAGCAGGTAAACAGAACGAACTCCCGGCGGCTCTCTTGCACGATCTTTCTCTCTTTCTGTCTATCTTCCCCTATGTGGAGTGTAGGGTTGTACTTTATTTGTTTTATTTTAGCTTCCATCATCTGCAGCGGTAAACAAGCCTTAGATGAGTAAATCATCATGCTCACTGCTGGAACAGACTGTGGTTTCTTATACCGATGTTGACTCTATCTCTTTCCTTCAGGTGTATTAGTTTACTTGATAGTAAAAGCTGTGGTAAAGGCCATGTAAGAAAGATTAAAAGAGGAACATACTAAAACTACTATGCTCACGACATTAATGTACTATTATTCTGTTCTTATCTGCATATAAATCAGTAGCTTATATGCCAAAAAAAAGCTATTAATTAAATCTTATCTCCCGCTGGCTGTGTTCGTGCAACAAGTACAGCAGAATGCAATCTCCAGGTAAATGTTTTATACAAAGAGAGCAATCCAATAAGGAAATAACACTGTTCGAGGCATAATAAGTTCATAATTGCTCTGTTCCAAAACTTAGTGAGCTGCCTAAAGGAGGCTGCGTTTACAGGCATTACAAAGATGCTCTATTTAAACTATATGCATCATCTAATTTTGGCTAAATTCAGCAATGCAGCATTGCTCAAAAATAATGCAATCCCAGCTCAGTGAAAAAAAGAAGAAGATGGTGGACAAAGCGAGAGAAAGGTTGATAACGCTTTAAATATAGTGATTTAAAACAGGGTTATTGAATAAAACTATTAAACATCCCTGTTAATTAAAATAAAGCTAAAATAAAATATGAATATGAATGAAAATTTGAAATGTTGCATTGGCAATAAACTGAAATGAGTTTAAAATTGTTAGCTGGACAAAACTAAAACTGAAACAAAAATAAATGAAACCTAAGTGGAAAAAAAGACAAAAGCAAAGAAATGACTAAAAATTAAACTTAAAAATTATCTAAAAATAAATCCCAAGGCAGAAGGCAGCTGACTATGTAAGCGTCATCTTCATGCTTTTGCACGGCTGAATACAAAATATATGTTCCTCTACTATTGGTAGTGAAATATTTTATTAAAAACAATGCATCATATTTATGTTGAAGCTTTTCTTGTTATATCTACATAGTTCTTGAAGTTTGATTTATTTTTCATAAACAACCGGAGAACAAACGCTGTCTGCGTTTGAGTTACTAGCACTACAAACATACAGTACATATTTCCAGTGCACAACTTAATAAAGAGTAAAGGTGTTCTTTTCTCCTTCGGATCCGCTTCCAGCTGATCCATTATTGTTCTGTGCCATTTGCAAATCTAAAGCCAGTCTGCTCTCCACTGTCTGCACAATGCAGGTGGACAGCTGACTGCTGTGCACGGCAGATTGATCACTGCCCATCCATCTGTTTATGTGTGTGTGTGTGTGAGAGAGAGAGAGATGGAGAGGAAAGGAAGAAAGAGAGAAGGTCTTACATTCTCTAATTCAAGGTCTGTGTCCTGTGTTGTGCGTAGTTAAATCCACACAAATGAATACCAATCACTCACGTGTATTAGAGATTCCAGTGCTTTCAATGGAGGGAATATTATTGAGAAAAAACAACAAAAAAGGTTTAGTGCATTGTTTGATTTATTTTTTTTGTCCTTTAGAAGATTCTGGATTGCTGTGTTATTCCCTCAGTATTTATGTTTGGAATATTTCTATTTTTTATTTTTTTTCATGATGAATCAGTGGTGCTCAGAGAACTTCAAAGCGCGACTGGCCCGACTTCAAAGCCCAATGCTTTTGTCCGTTGTTCAGCGGCTGCGAACCCCTGCATGATTTCGTGCCACAGCTGTCCTGATACCTCTCCAGCCTTCACTCCTGTGTTTCCTCTGTTCATTATTGACTTTCATTTCTGTCCTTCTCTTGGGTTGCTTTGTGGACAAGCAAAAGTGGGAGAAAATATCGAACCCTAATGATATTACAGATTACATTTTGTCCATTGCGCTCTCTCTTTCTATTTCTCTTTCTACTTCTCTTTCTTCTATTACGGTGATTTTTTTTCTTTCTTTTTTTTCTCCCAGTACTGTAGCAGTACAGTGATGAAATCAGAAAATAACAGCATGCCATGGTCTTTGATATATAATTTATATAAAAAATATAGAGAGATTCATCTGATAATATGTAAATTAACTCACTAACATATATAATTTTATCACATCAAGTACATAAAAAGTAATTTGTATTATTCATTAAGACAATCAAACTTACCACACACGAAAGCTGTAGTGTGTAATTGTTTTTCTATTTTAAAATACACTACTGTAATTAATACTTATTAAAATAGTACTTTATTCAACAAGAATGCATTAAATTGATCCAATAGTAAAACTATTTTTGTCATCACAGGAATTAATTACATTTAAAATATATTAAAATAAATACAGTAAAAACAGTAATATTGTGAAATATTATTACACTTTAAAATATCTGTTTTCTATTTTATCACATAAATGTATCCATGGTGAGCGTAAGAGACTTCTTTCAAAAACATTAAAAAACTTTTGAAGAGTGTACTTACCCCTATCCCAGCTGACACCGTCAGCTGTCACTGTTTATGATTTTTATTGCACTTTATTTCTTAGAGCATAATTAAAATGCCACATTTATATAATACCAATTGCCATTGCCTGAATTTAATTAATGGACTCATGACAGCAATTGTTTACAGTGTCTGGGATTTCAAACAACAAACTGAGGATACTAATT
Organism: Leuciscus waleckii; assembly: GCA_900092035.1. Classification (NCBI taxonomy): domain Eukaryota; kingdom Metazoa; phylum Chordata; class Actinopteri; order Cypriniformes; family Leuciscidae; genus Leuciscus; species Leuciscus waleckii. The sequence goes on from FLSR01000512.1 coordinate 81,454, forward strand.
AAAATTTGGCTTCCGTAACAAATTATGAATAAAGTGAGCAAAAAGCCTGAAATCTGTAAAAAGATGGGTACACATCTTTTTGAAGTGATGTGAAGAAAAACTCTTTCAGCACATTAGCTAGTGGAAAGTTATATATGTGACTCTTATCAGTAGTTAGTTTATAATTTGAAGAGAAATGTGTCAGTCATAATGACACGCTCACTATGAGGAATAGCCTACATAAACCTTGCATGTGTGGGCCTTAGAAAATTTTGATTTAATGTTATCTCTGCTTAATGCTAACTGGATCTGTCATAAATTTGACAGTATGTCTGCCTGACTAGATGAGCTTTATCGATAAGCAACTGAATCAAATAAGTCTCACAGCTGAAGGGATGTACTTTCTTGCAAATGACAAACTAAATCATTACTAAATCAGAATTTAGCTTTAAAAATGCATCTAAATAGTTGTACAGTTACAGGCTTCCATGCCATTGGTTGGTCAAGATAGTCCCTTTCAAACTCGTGCCATTGGCTGAGCCAGTGTTGCTGTGTGTTAAGTCAGAAGTGCAGTCAGAATGTGAGTATCCCATTGGCTTTTAAAGGGATAGTTCACCCAAAAATGGGATTTTTTTGTCATCATTTACTCACCCTCATGTTGTTCAAAAACTGTATTAGTTTCTTTATTGAACACACAAAAAAAAGATATTTTGAAGAATGTTGATAATCAAACAGTTGATGGTAGCCATACATTTCCATTGACTTCCATAAAATAACATGATAAATATATTTACTGTCACTTTTGAACAATTTAATGCATTCTCACTAAATAAAAGAATTAAATTATTTTAAAAAATATGAATAATAATTGTACTGACCTCGAACTTTTTAACGGTAGTGGGTATTCCAATCAGGTTTATGCATTGAATTTATAGTATTTAGTATGTGTATTTGTATTTTCATGGCATAAGAATATCAATCTGGTTTTATGTGATGTGATACATGTCTTGTCTACTCAGTAGGATTATTTGAAGGTCATCGCACAGTTGTTGTTCCTTCTTTTCTAAGTAGAACCTTCATGTCAACTCAATCTGTTGTTGGCGCATCAACAGGTTTTTTTTGTATGTTTTTTTTTGTTTTTTGCAGGACAAACAGATTATTGACACTCAGGATAGTACATCATAATTCCTTTACATACCTGTAGTGTTGTTGGCTCAGTGTCTCCTGGGACTGAACCACCACCTTTAGCATTTGCAAAGCGCATATTTACTCATGACAGGATATAGTTTTCAGGTCACTGCACGCAGCTAGATACATCCTTGGGGAATTTGAAGATGTTTGTTTGGTGAGCTAACACCACCAGCTGGATTCATCCATCTGCAATACTTCCTTCTTATCTTCCTTTTGTCCACACTTCCTTCTGTACTACTTGCATTTACATTTTACATTTATTCATTTAGCAGACGCTTTTATCCAAAGTGACTTACAAATGAGAACAATAGAAGCAGTTAAACTAACAATAGGACATAAATATGCAAGTGATATGCAAGTGACCCTTCCCAGTTTAATCTAACGCAGTACATGTTTTTTTGTTTTTTTTTGTAAATAGATATAGAATAGAAGAAAAAGTGTTAGTATTAATGGATCAAGTGCTGACGAAAAGGGTCTCTTCAGCCGTTTCTTGAAAATGGCTACGGACTCAGCAGCTCTGGTTGAGTTTGGCAGATCATTCCACCAGCAGGGAACAGTCAAGGTAAAGGTCAGAGAAAGAGATTTTGTGCCTCTTTGAGATGGCACCACAAGACAACGTTCACTTGCAGAGTGCAAGTTTCTGGATGGCACGTAGATCTGAAGTAATGAGTTTAGGTAAAAGGGAGCAGGGCCAGTGGTTGTTCTGTAGGCAAACGTCAGTGACTTGAATTTGATGCAAGCGGCAACTGGCAACCAGTGCAATTTAGTGAGGAGAGGAGGGACGTGTGCTCTCTTTGGCTCATTAAGACACTCTTGCTGCAGCATTCTGGATCAGTTGCAGAGGTTTGACAGTGCAAGCTGGAAAACCAGCCAGGAGAGCATTACAGTAGTCCAGTCTGGATAGAACAAGCGCTTGGACAAGGAGTTGTGTAGCATGCTCTGATAGGAAGGGCCTGATCCTCTTAATGTTGTATAAGGCAAATTTGCAGGACCGGGCAGTTCTAGCAATGTGGTCTGTGAAGTTCAGTTGATCATCAATCACAACTCCAAGGTTCCTGGCTGACCTTGAAGGAGTTATGGGTGACGAACCAAGCTAAATGGAGAAGTTGTGGTGTAGTGTTTGGTTGGCCAGGACCACAAGCAGCTCTGCCTTTGCAAGGTTTAGTTGAAGGTGGTGGTCCTTCATCCAGCCAGAAATCTCTTTCAGACAGGCTGAGATGCGAGCAGCTACCGTTGGATCATAAGGCTGGAATGAGAGTAGAGTTGTGTGTCATCAGCGTAGCAGTGATAGGAAATGCCATGTTTCTGAATCACAGATCCAAGTGATGACATGTAGATGGAGAAGAAAAGTGGTCCAAGCACTGAGCCCTGAGGCACCCCATTAGTTAGATGTTGGGTCTTAGACACTTCACCCATCCAAGACACCCTAAAGGACATAGCTGAGAGGTAAGACTTGAACCATTGGAGTGCGGTTGCCAAGATGCCCTTCGTCTGTAGGATTGACAGAAGGATCTGGTGGTTAACTGTATCAAAGGAAGCAGACAGATCCAGCAGGATGAGAACTGAGAACTTGCCAGTCTCAGAGCTTCAATTACTGAGAGCAGGGCAGTCTCAGTTGAGTGTCCGCTTTTGAAACCAGACTGGTTGTTGCCCAGGAGGTTGTTCTGTGTAAGAAAGGACGATATCTGGTTGAAAACAACTCGTTCAAGACAAGTGTTTTCACGACGAATGGAAGAAGGGATATCGGTCTGTAATTTTCCAAATGTGCTGGATGTAGAGTGGGTTTCTTAAGCAGTGGGGTTACCCGAGCCTGCTTAAATGCTGAGGGAAGGTACCAGTGTGAAGAGAGCAGAGATGCTCACAAGTCTCTGAGCTAGAGTCCAAGTCAAGTCTCAAGTCTTTGAGCTAGAGTCCAAGTCAAGTCTCAAGTCTTTGAGCTAGAGTCCAAGTCAAGTCTCAAGTCTTTGAGCTAGAGTCCAAGTCAAGTCTCAAGTCTATTGTGGTTATAATAAGTGTTGCATCACGTACAGCGACCCATCCAGGCTACTTAGAACACTGCATAGCTATAAGGAATTCAAAGCATGTAATATGTTATTATGACTCCTTTATTTATTACAGTATCAGCTTTGATTTTGGTATATACTCAATGTAAACAGGCTATTGCAACATGACAAAAACACAAAGAATGCTTTACTTTTAAGTTAATATCTGTATTTTGCCTTGTAGCATGAACATACAGTACAGACCAAAAATTGAGTTTCTGAAGAAAAAGGACTCCCTTGTCTGTCGCTGAATTATAATGAAAGGCCTTGGCTCCTATTGTGCTGGCTCTGTGGGGCTATAAGACCAAATATATAAAAATGTTATACCTTACACTTACAGTACTAAAATTGACATACTCCTATTTAGTGCAAAACTGCAAAACATCACATTGTAGCTAAATGCAAAACACTATTGCAACGAACCAAATGATGTGAAATATACTATTATAAAAATATACTTTTATTGACCCCTTTCCGTGGATGAAAAACACTGAAAAACACTGATTGATCGATATCATGTATGAGGAATATACATTTCGGTAAGTGGTACTGTATCTTTCACCAGCGTCGTGTTTATTTACTATTAGCTAATAGAAAGGGCCTTCGTAATAGAATTGACAGAATTTGAGAGCTGAGATTTTTTTTATATCATAAGTAACTGCTCTGTCTAGTCTGTCGGTCTCCGTGTCCTCTTTGCTTCGCGATTTTTCTGTGCGTGAGAAAATGGATGTGTGTCGTGAGAGCGTGTGAAAAGTGTCAATCGCGTGAGTCTCACGGTGAATGCGTGACAGTTGGCAGTTCTGTTGAAGTTTTTAAACCCAAAGCTTACGATAATGACACAGCAGCCAGCGGCCGGTGCAGTCGAAATGTTTGTTGTCCTCTCATGTGTGGCCGCGCGCAGCAGTTACGTCGGCAGGTTATAGGTAACGGAGGGAGGGGAATAACAGCGAGCTCGTCAGACGTTTCCTAATAATAAACATTGTTCTCGAGTCTGAAGTCTTTCGAGGACGAGTCTCAAGTCGAGTCTGAAGTCTTTCGAGGACGAGTCTCAAGTCGAGTCTGAAGTCACGCTGTGTGCGACTTAAGTCGCACTCGAGTCCGAGTCTCAAACTCGAGTCCCCATCTCTGGAAGAGAGGTGTTGATGATGTGCGTGAGTGTGGGTACAACTGAAGAAGAAATGGCTTGAAGTAGATTAGTGGGAATAGGATCAAGCGGACAGGTAGTAGGGTGATTGGAAAGGAGGAGTTTGGAGACTTCTGCCTCTGAAAGCAGAGAGAAGGGGGTAGAATGTGTGTGTTAGCTGGTAAGATGTGCATGTCAGTTTGTGGTCTGGTAAATTGGCCGCTGATGGTGATTGTTTTAATTATGAAAAATGTGGCAAAATCGTCTGCTGTTAGGGTTGATGAAGGGGGAGGGTTGAGAAGAGAGGAGAAGGTTTTGAAAAGCATGCGAGAGTCAGAAGAATTGTTAATTTTGTTGTGATAATAAGTCATTTTAGCAGTAGAGATATTAGCAGAGAAGGAAGAGAGGAGGGATTGATAAAGACCAAGGTCAGTAAGATCATCCGATTTGCACCACTTCCTCTCTGCACCCCTGAGTTTAGAACGATGTTCGCGGAGAACATCAGATAACCAGGGGGCAGAGGGTGTGGCGCAGGCTGGCCTGGAGGAAATGGGGCAGAAGTTGTCCAAGCAGGATGTTAAAGTGGAAAAAAGAGTATCAGTTGCACTGTTAGAATCTAGTGTTGATAGCTGATCAGGTGGAGGAAGTGTGGATGAGACCAAAGAGGATAGGCGAGAGGGTGAGAGTGAGAGTAGGTTTTGCCGAAAGGTAACCTGTGAAGGAGTGTGTGTGTGTTCTGAGGCAGGTTGAGGTTGAGAATGAGGAGAAAGTGATCTGAGGTGTGCAGCGGAGTGACCAATGTATGGTCAGTGGAGCAGTAGTGCTTGTAAATAAGGTCCAATTGGTTACCTGATTTGTGAGTACCCGCAGTAGATACTCGTTTGAGATCGAATGAGGCAAGGTGGATGTTGAAGTCTCCAAGAACTATGAGAGGGGTACCATCCTCCGGGAAGGATGAGAGTAGCACATCAAGCTCCTCCAAGAAACTGCCAAGCTGACCTAGGGGACGATAAACAACAAAAAAATGGATTTTAATAGGACTAGTGATGGTAATTGAATGCGATTCAATTACTTCCTTCTACACTTTCTCCGATCCTTTATAATCTTCTGCCCTTCCTTCTTTACTTCCTCACTTACTTCTGCATTTCTTTCCATCATTTCTTCCTTCTACACTTCTGCTTCACTCTTTCTGCAATTCCTCTCACACTTCCCTCCACACTTGTTTTTTTCTGCATTGCCCACTGTCGCCCATCCTTCCTTCCTTCCTTCCTTCCTTCCTTCCTTCCTTCCGCAGTTTCTCAGTTCTGCCCAAAAGCAGAAAATAATTAGCAGTATATCTGACAATATACTCGAAAAACTTTGCAGCGCCTCTTCTTGGTGGCCCATTGTAGTGTGGCGTGGGCGGGGGTCTAACTTATGCCGTGGCCAAGGAGGGATCAGAGGCAGCCTTTTAATACCATATTAGTAATAGCCTTATTATTGTTATTATTATTATTATTATTATTTGTCCTCTTCCTTATCCTCCAACCTCCCCCTCATTCCTGATTAAAAATCTAGTTGCTATTATTATTGCTACTACTATTACTATTCTTACTATTATTGTATTATTATATAAGACTATATTATAATATCTTCATCATCATCCATTTATTATTTTTACTATTATTATCATCATCATTATTATTATTGTCATAAATATGTTTCTTTTAATATTTATTATTATTTATTTATTAATTTGCATTATGTCTGTTGTTATCTGCAAGATGTTCCTCTGTTAAGATACTTCCACTCACACACCCATTTACACTTGCACACACACACACACACACACACACACACACACACACACACACACACACACACTGTTGGCTGTTGCTATGTATGTTTTGTTGGCCTTGGTGTTTTTTTTTATTTATTTTTTTTATGTGTCACCTGTAAGTATTTAATTGCATAAGAAAAAAAGAAAAGAAAAAAAGACAAAAAAAAACTTAATTTGCAGCAAACATGTTTTATTTGTAACAATTATGCAATGTTCACCTGAAGTTTTCCACAGGTGTTTGCTGGAACATTATATTTTTGTAACAACATGAAGCTTTTCTCGAAGACTTAAGGTCACAGTGAATCCCCAACTAATTAAATCAGTGAAAATGTACCACACAAGATAAAGCATTATGGATTGACTGCTGCACAGACTAGATTGCTGTTGTATTTCATCTCAAAGTGTGCCACTTAATCGCCAATCAATATGATATTCTGAGCTGATGAATTTGTTTGACACTGAAGAGATTTTATATATATATAAATTATAGAAACTCTGTGGTCCACTTGAACTTAGATAAGCTTTCAACGGTAAAACACTTTCACAGACTTGCAGCCCAGTGTCCGTAAACATTATTACTTTAATTTAAATGCTATTGCTTTTTCACAATATCCTGTTCATTTGTTTACTACGAGCGAGTCTCACCTGGGAGGCCCGAGCACTGAACAACGAAGCCTGTATTAATATGAAGTAACTGAATGCTGAATTGGACCAGCATGAGGCCCCAGGGGCCAACTGTGTTTGGGCCATTATCTGATGCCTGGGTAATAATTTACCTTTCTGATTCAATGATTCACATACTCATTGAGATACATTACAGGTACATCATTTTCAATGAGAGCCTGTTGTCGGTCAGCTATGGTCAAGGGTATTTTTCCTAGCAACAGTACACTGTTGGTAATCAATTCCACTTTGGGCATGACAATTTCATGAATCATTGGAGAGGCATGCGAATTAAGCTGTAATCAATGTTTAGCGAGTTTCAATGGAGCAGTTGATATTCTATGCATCTGTAATGCATCTTCACAAAAGACCCAACTGCGCCATCACATAATTACTCTGGGTTTGTTCCAATAGATCTCTGGGGAAAAAAATGGGGTAGAAAATGATAAATTTCCTTTTTAATGAATAAATTTGATTAAGCGATTATCCAATGTGCTATTTCATGTGTAAGCAAATATGCAGGGATATATTCAAGTATGTGACTCTATGTACATTTGAGAGAGAGAGAGAGATCATGCAGTAGTACAGTAAAATGTGGCTATAGCTGTAAATTTTTGCTATTTTAAATATTTAATTTTATGGCATTGCTAATATAATTAAGTTTTCCCCCTTCCTCTTATGTCAGTTTTGGTCAAAGTGATTTGCTTAATGAGTACTTTTAATGCTACCGTAATGTACTTACGCCAAAACTTTGGTCTGTCTTCCCTCATTTTTTAAAATCAAAAGATTTTCAGACTTTTCTAGATATTTTGTGAAAATCAGATGTTCTAAAGCACTAGAAAAATGTCAAGTAAGTCAGGGCATTTGAAAAGGGTGTCAAATACAGTACGGTTATGTCGCTAGAAAAAAAAAACATGGGACATCTAGTCACCTCATGATAACCGTGATTATACCATTTCCAGAGGGCTCTTTTTGACCGGTACACAGTATATTTTCCCATTTACACAGGTCATCATTATGTACTGGCATGACTACAGACTGCGCACCTGTAGCTAACCCAGCAGCCAGCTCTGTGTTCCTATGGTTCGTGCGGTTACATCCACTGCTATAATTGTTGCCGCGGTCCTCTCTCTCAGACAAACACATCGAGATATATTATAACTATTATCTGGTATAAAAGATACGAATTTCCCTCAGCCTTTTGGAGTGTAAGTAGTGGTGTAGCATCTCTTTAAAGTGAAAAAAAGAGGCTTTGCAATTATGACGCTATTGATATACAGAAAAAAGAAAATTAATATTTTTATTGCAACCTTAATAAGCTGTAAAAGCTATAATAATATTAAGGAGTGTTATATGTCTTTGATGGTCTAGTAGGAGCCATCAAGCTGTGCAAAATATGCATCTACTATCATCTGGGGGTAAAATGATGAGGATCAACTAGGGGAGTATCTAATTTAATTAAAATGATGATGCTACGGCTGTGGATTTTGGCATATACTTCAAGTGACACAAGAGCTTTTGATTAAAGTCAACCTAAAATGGTGTTCACAACCCATTTTACTTCCTTAACATAATGTATTTTGAGTGCAACAGGATGTTGAACAAGATAACTGAAAACACAAAGAAATGTAATTATGTAATTTGAGCATTTTATCTTCAGTTGTATAATGTGGAATGTGATCTGTAATTTAAAAGACATATGTAATGATTATGATATTGAATGATGAAACAGTTGATGAGCCCTATTTACTTCCATAGTATAGGCTATTATTTTTTTTATTTTTCATACTAAGTCAATGGGGCCGTCTGTTTGGCTACTGACATTCTTCAAATATCTTCTTTTGTGTTCAGCAGAAGAAAGAAACTCATACAGGTTTGACACAACTTGAGGGAGAGTAAGTGATGACAGAATTTCGGGTGAACTATCCCTTTAAGAGTATGTTTATTTAAAAAATAGTTTAAAGAATGCTTCATATTAATGTGTCAGAAGGTGACAATATCAACAGAAAAAGAATCATACATAATTAATACTACAAAAGTATTGGTAAAATTCAGCAAACAAAAGTTACGATTGAAAGTAAGTTTGCATAAGTATTTTTTTCCACATACGTACAGAAATCCTTCAAAGCTGAATCTGTGTGCCTCCTGTGATCAAAAGGGATGAAAAACAGAGATTTTGCTGTTGAATATCCCTGTGTCCCTGTTCAAGGGCAGCTTTTTCTGCACTGCAGAATCTTCCAGGTAGATCCGCATCCAAATCTTCCCCGAAGGTAACCTTATCACACATACAAGAGCAATTAAATTCAAGGCCCAGCCTCAAAGGCCTGCCTGCACCTGTGCCCTGTCCGTATTGAAGTTTAATATAAGCCCTTTAGTACTGAAACTGCAAACCAGTTATTTGCCATTCTGGCTTGTTATTAAAGTGGTAAAAGAACAAAATCAGCGCCCATTAAGCCAACAGCAGACGTTCTCTTTGACAAAGGTGGTGAGAGAAAATGTTCAAATGAGAAAGGACACCTAATTTTTCTCTGAGTTTATTTCCACAAAATATCTTATTTAAGCATCAATTGAGTGAGTCATCTTTAATATCGGCTTCTTAGAAAATGATGTCACCGAAGACGATTGAAGATTTTTCAAAGAATAGTGAATATGGGGCTGCTCTCCGTGTTTGAATGGATCTCCGACGGTTTTCCTGTGTAAATAATTAGATTCCCTTATTTATCTTAATATCGACCTGTTTGAAGTGCCCCTCCTGACTGAATGTGAGAGAGAGGAGCACTGAGGGCGGCCCATTGGATGGACTTCTATTCATCTCTCTCTTCCTCATTTATGTTCTTTCCTCTCTCTGTCGCCGTCTTCTCCCCTCGTTCGGCTTGCCCTGAAGGCCACGTTGGATTGTGTGAGCTTTCTGTGAGTTCAGAATAAGAGAAATGCGGTTATAGTTTGACACCCAGGATTCACACAACTGGGGAGTGATAGAGAAAGTTTAAATGGCCATTGTCTTTGAAGACTAACAGCCGCCAGAGATCATTCCCAGAGGATCTCATAGCCCTATTTCTCTTTCTGAGCTCAGGGGTCTTAATGGTGCTTAAATTGATAGTTCATCCAAATATTAAAGTTCTACCATCATTTACTGACCCTCATTTCAGCCAAACTTGTTTGACTTTTATCTGTGGAATAAAGCAAGGATATATTTCGAAAGTCAGTGGAGTTTTAAACATTGGATCTCATTGACTTTCATTGAATATACAAATAGGGAATTTTAGAGTCTTCATTTTCGAAGTTCTCTGACGTATATGATGACCTTAGTCTCAAATGTTTCTCCCCATATTTCTTAGGATAAAAATAGATCTACTGTTTCAAACAGATGATATAGATATAAATTGAATATTAATTCTGCTCAGATCATTTGGTCTTGTATGATTTTGATGAGAAGTTCTGGAATTCACTTTGGAATCTCAAACTTCTTGACCAATTTGATATTCTTTATGAGATTCACGTGTGACTAGTCTTTTAGGCCAGGAAAAATAATTGGACCAGAGACTTGAAGAAAAGACTCCACTTGCTTTCCATTTGATCTCACTGCTATCTAGAAGGAACAATTGAACTCCTTTGTGATATTTCTTTTTGTGTTTCTTCCTTTGGGTTATCAGAGTGAAAACAGCTCCTATAATGAAATGTTTGCTCAAGACCCGTCAGCCAATCAGCACTGGCTTTACATTACAGCACATAACTTCCAGGCTCCAACAGTGAATTTAATTTGGTTTTATTCACCCCAAGACCTATATTTTTGCCGGTGGAAGTAAATCTCCTGCCGGCAAAACTGATATTAAATCAATGGGCCTGCTAAAATCTATTTGAGTGGAGTTTTGCTAAAGCGTTGAATCTGGACAAACTCTCTCAGCAGGCTCTGATCTCTAATTCCAACAGTCTGTGCATATGAATTATTAATTTGGCCATTATGCTAAGTCTCCCTTTCTGGATCAATTCATTATTAGCTTTGGCGATTATAGCACAAGGTTGCATAGAACATTCAGAGTGAAAGACAATTGATTTATGAACCATGAGAGGCAAATCTACGAAACGCTTTTAATTTCAGTGCAAAAACCTGCGTCTTATTCTAATACTAATGTCCAACAATCCAGTTTAATCTGGCTCTAAATGCACAATGCCGTGAATGAATTAAGTCATTGTAATTTTCTTAGCAAACTGTTTTTATGTAAATTAAGCTCATTCTAGATTGTCGCAATTTAAGTTGCTCTATTACCCCCTAAACAGAAAGCAGGCGGTTAACAGATTGTTTGTTAAAACGAGATGGCAGAATGAAGTTTTGGCATTTTAAAGAGCTGACTTGGGTCCCTGGACTGCTGCAATGGAGACAGATGTACAGTGTACAAACTTTGCTGTTTTATATGGTAAAAAAAAATAAAAATAACAACCCCAACTGTAAAATGGCCAGTAAATGGCTATAACAGTCAGTTACGATAGATTACAATAATTTGCATTGTATAGGCCTATGCATTATTTGTTGCATCTAATTAGATGTCCGTAGATTTAATGATTCCATTTGCATGGAAAAACAACAACAATATGGACGTTCTCTATAATTTATTTTGTATTTAACAGAGAAAAAGTCACATGGTTTCAGGATAATATGTGAGTGAGTTTTCAAAATAAATTTTTGAACTATGCCTCAACTCTAGTTCTTTCTATAAAGACTGTCTTAAATAACAAGCAAGCTAACTGAACTTTCAAATGCATTGATTGAGGCATTTGTATGTTAAAAACTAAGACTGTAATGTTTAAAGTTGAAGGCTTTCATCCAATTTCACCCTGAGTTTTTATTTTATTTTATTTTTATAATAGCAAGCTTAAAATCAGATTATTAAATGGACAATATGCCAGTTGTCTTCTAGTAGCATTTTAAAAATGTTAACCATGATTCATTGATTTTTATGAGCAAAGGTATCTGATAACAGGAAGATAATTATGCGAGAGTACACATCATTTTAAACATATTTTACAAAAGTACTGTTTATTTGTTAATGCCTAAAACTTTTTTAACAAGGGAAGAATTATGCAGTGCACCTTTAGCTGAACTCCAGCACAGACCTTCTTCTCTAGACTCATCCGTCATGTCCTCTCATTTTGAGCGCGGATGCATAATTTACTGAGCCTCAATATGAGTCTCAGCTTATTCCTCTGATATCCAGCGCTGGTCAATTATCTCATATTATCAATATCTGCCATCTATATTGCATTGGCTCATTTGAATTTCATAACCAAACACTAATATTCTGCCTTTTTATGAAACCTTTATGGTAATGCGGCCAAGGTTCTCGGGGCTATCAATTACTTAGTGTGTGTCTGTAAAGCTGCAGCGAGTGGGAACTAATGTCTTAGCCTTAAGGTGGCAGGACATACCATCTTTTACCTTCATTACCGCGGTGAAGTGATGGTTTCCTCCTCAACCCCCATGGCAAGTCATTTAACCTATCTACACCCCAGTCGCACAGTTTGTCAAAGAACATTCATGCGACTGCGGCACGGCTATTAGAGCCACACTGGCGATCATGTAGGAGTACGAGAAGATGAAGTAAGTGATGATAACCAGTTTGGCTCTGGGTTTTGCCTGGGTGATATATAGTGTGTTTTGTGCATTAAGACCTTCACATTTCTTTATATGTTGTAATTATTTCAGTATACTGCAACATGTGGGCTGTGGTAAATCATAAAGTAGAATGTGTATTTCTGTTATGGTTTTGCAACCACTTGACATCACAAACATACACTTATTCATCTTGAGTTGGAAAAACGGGATGAACCTCAAGACAAATATTGAATATTTATTCCAGTCAGTGTATGTGTGAGGATGTACACGATGATGCAACAGTGGCCTTATCCGTTAGATTCATAATTTCAGATGAAACTGAACAACAACAAAAAAACAACCTTTCAATAACAACAAAAACCTCTGCAAAATTCATAGGTAATAGCTCACAACTAAAGAACAATCACTTCACTGTGTGCATGCTCAGATAAAAGGCTTTCATCTGACTTTCTCAAACTACATGAGGAGAACTGTAACTGAACACCATTGTCATAAAACTGGGACTCGCTAATGCCTTAAAGACTAGCAGGACAAGATGTACTGACTGTAATTGGAGGTTTTGTATGTTGATGGCTGGCAACCATATGGTAAAAATCACCACGTTGAATGGCAGTGAAGATTGAGAAAATTAGCTCTAAGAAAAACAGCCTGTCCAGCATTTGTACTTTTCGTGAAGAAAATATGAGTGAATTTTGATTCTGTGCAACACTTGATTCTAGGGGTGTTTTGGCTATGGTTTTCAGTGCATTTCTTTGCAGTTGTCAAGGCTGCAAGGCAAGGTGGTTTCATACAGTGCCAAGTAAAAAAAAAAGCCAATCCCAAGTCTAGTCCAGTGAACTTACATCTGCAGGGCCCAGGATAGCTGTTGTATGAATGGGAAATTTCTGAGAAATACTAATATTGATGCTCGATAGTATCTTGTACGCTTAAATTCTGATCACTGCAAAGTGGCATGAGCTGTCAGGCAACATTGATGCTCTTTTGTACTTTGCACCATTTCGCTGTTTAATAGCTATGTGCAATATTGCTGTGGAATCCACTCTCATTTAATGGACTGTTCTTGAAGCATGAAATGCCCATGTAGTGTAGGTTAAGCAGATGGAGCTCTTGTGTATTCTAATGCTGATTGACAATGAGAACATTATCCTATCACTGGTGCAATGAGGGAACAGCAGAACAGGGAGACCTATAAAGAGAGCCAGTGTCTATGGATATATGTGTCTTTTTTGGAAAGAGGAAAAGTGTGAGAGGTCATAATTATGTGGGAGCTAAACAAGCTGTTGAATAATTTACCATTGTAATGTGGCAGTGAGAGGATAAAAGAAGTTTTGGCTGCAGATTACTCAGTGTTAGAAAATCTCTGGAATAGAAGTGAACGTGACAAAGATGTTTTTCATGAAATCAAAATTACGTCTAGGTGGATTAGGTTAAAAAACACCCGGCTGCCAAACTGACCGGCCGTTATGAAAAATTTCGAATTTCAAATTTCTTCCTGGGTTGGTTCTTCTTGTTTTATCTTGGTAATTTTTACCTCCTGTTGTTATCCCAAAGATTCACCTTTGTAATCTTTTAGCAAAATATAATAAATTGCTCCACCTGTGTTACTGCTTCCTTACACTGTAAAAGTATGTTAAGTTTAGTCATCTTGGAATGTGAAGTTGCATTAAGTGACAAGATATTTGCATTATATCAGCAAGTTCAATTCGATTTCAAATAAATGTTGTTCTTTTGAACTTTCTATTCATCGAAGTATCCTGAAAAAAAAAAATGCATCAAAGTTTTCATAAAAGATCACCAAATCAGCATATCAGAATGATTTTCAGGAATAAATAATATTATATAATAGGGACTACTAAATCTATATAGTAGTCTAAT
>FLSR01000512.1:96073-113208 GCA_900092035.1 Leuciscus waleckii
TATATATATTATAGTCACGTGTTCATGTGTTTTGATTCATGTGTGTAGTTCTGTTTTAGTGTTTTGCTGTCTGTGTGTTAATTAGTTCAGTCTTCCTCAGTTCCCTGCCTGTTTGTTTGTGCTTGGTTACAGATTTGATTAGAGTCCTTGGGTCAGGTGTGTCTTGTTAATTAGTCTCATCAGTTTCTCTGTTTGTGGTGTACTTAAGCCCTGTGTTTAGTCTTGTCTAGTTGTCTGTGGATGTTGCCATATGCTTGCTTGTTCTGTTTTTGAATTTCTGAACAATACTGAGTATTTCGGTTAGTTTAATTTTGTTAACGGACGCTTTTGAGGCACACTGTAAGTAAGTGCATCACATTATGTTTTCATCAACTTGCAGTTCAGTTTTTTTTTTCTATCATTTGGCCAAAAGCTCATGTTATTAAAGACGAAGTGTTACGCAACTGGCTTTATTTGCTATGACTCGATGGCAAATACTAGACTCTTCTTGTTCCTCAAATACATTCAAAATTAGCCTTTATATGTTGTTTTTTGATTAAAGAATATGCTGTACTAATTCAAAGAACCAGTTCTTTATTTACCCTTGCATTCAAACGCGCATGTCTATTGACTAAATGCGTAATATTCCTGTTCATGCCGTCACCATTTTCACAGATTAACATTTTTGAAGTTTACATGGAGATGACAACGGTATTGTTTTCCAAAACTGCTGACCAACAGTAATGATTTATGAAGAAGAAAAAAGACGAAATGTGGAGATATATGGTTTCCGCCCGACAGCGACAATAGTATTTTGTTTAAAAAAAAATTTAATATTACTAAAAGATGCAAAATGCTACTTTTATTGAACCAGTTATTTTAAATAAAGCATCCAAATGAATCAAGTGACTACAATTATTCAAAATTCTCAAAGCTTCAAGAGAACAAATGTTGATATTTTAAGAGAGCATTTGATTATCTAATTTCGCTTGACTATAAATCTGCATGTTTTTCTTCTGTAATGAGACTTTTTTTTTTTTTTTACAAGTAAGGAGCTAGACCTGTGACCACATCACATTCACCCTTGAGAGTGTCTCAACGTAACCGCAATGCTTTTTGCTTTAAACTTTATTACAGGAACATTAGCCAGCATTAAATTGCAGTATAATTACTTGCAAGATTTCACAAGGCCTTCATTGCCTAGAACAGCAGCCTGAAACAATGCATAAATAGCTTTTTGGCTAATGGTTAACATTAACTGATGTAATGTCAGCTAAAAAGGTTTTCAGAGGTGGAGAAAGTGCATTCTGATGAATATTTTTACACAATAATTAAACAAATTTAAAAAGTAAATAGGATCGATTTTGATTTTCTGTTGAAATACATAATTACACATATTGAGTTCTTTGAAAACCCATGTGGCAGATTGACCGATTAAAGTGCCTAAGCATTAAAGTGCAATTGAGCAAGTACCACTAACATTTTCAATTCATTTGGCAGATCGGCAGGTGTGAGTGTGTGTATGTGTGTGTGTTAAACAACACATGGACGGTGACCAAGCCCTTTGATTGTGTCCGGCCGACTAGCACACAGATTCTCGGACATGCTCACACACTCTCTGATCTGTGTAATAGACTCCCTTCAGAGCGGCAGCTGTCATCCAGAGCTCCCCGCCACCTGTCACATCCACTCCATCAAATATCACACACAGTTCAAAATGGAACCACAGAATGGCCGTCAATCCGGTTCGAGTATTCGTGAGGAGAAACAAGAACTCATCTGAGATGGCCAGACAGTGGACAGAAGCCTTGCTATGCTCAAAATACGTTCCTTTCTAGGATACGTCAAGCTAAACTGTGATTTAACTCGGTAAATAGCATTACTAAAGATAATTACATTAAGAAGATTAGCATAAACTCCTTAAAGCTTATCATGTCGTAATTATTATAGAGAGTGGCACAACATAGCTGCATCAACAGCGAGCGTGAAAATGACTTTAGTCAAATGTTCATCTATAGAGGACACAATATCCCACAGGAATGACAAATCACAAGAAGATCTTTCTAATATCTCAGTAGTTTCTCCAATGAAATCAAATAGAGAGTGGACAGAGTCAACTATTAATTTGGCTTAAACTGACAGTTCACCCCTAATGTTGTTTAAAACCTTCAATTATTCCATAGACACAACAGATAAATGTTATAAGAATATCCTGTACTATCCTTTTCATTTCAGTGTAATGAAAGTGATTGAGGACTAAGGCTTTCAATCTCCAAAATGACAAAGAAATACCATAAAAGTATAATAAAAGTGGTATATCACTTTTGCACTATATTCTAAAGTGTTTTGAAGCTTTTGATTTTCATTGTTAACGAACAAATAAAAAATTCTAAATCTAAAATTCTATCCAGCTTTACTTTATTTATTTATATACTTTACTTGCTAAGGCAACATTTCAAATTTTTATTTCAATTACTAAAGTTTTATTTAAGTTTTAGTAAGCAAAAACAACACTTCAATAAAACAGATGATTCAGTTCACAAAACTGAATGATTTAGTCACAGATTAGTGACTCACTCTTTTGTCTTGTACTTTTGTAAAGTGTTTTTCCTATTAATCTCACAAGTGTGTTCAATATAG
Source organism: Leuciscus waleckii (assembly GCA_900092035.1). Lineage (NCBI taxonomy): Eukaryota > Metazoa > Chordata > Actinopteri > Cypriniformes > Leuciscidae > Leuciscus > Leuciscus waleckii. The sequence goes on from FLSR01000512.1 coordinate 98,693, forward strand.
TTCCAGAAAAGATCTCAATATAACCTTTGCCAAGATCCAAGGTCTGGAATCAAAGGTCAGAATTTTCAATATGAACTCAAAATTTTCTCATACAATTCTTCCAAGACCAAATGATCTGAGCAAAGCTTTCAATGTTAATTTATACTCTTACTGCATTTGAACAATTGACTCATTTTGTCTATGTTCTCCTCATTTCTCCTAAATTATTTTAAGACAACCATCTGCGACAAAGTTGATACACAAATGAACAATGACTGCGAACTCCATTGAGTCCCTCGAGCTATGAAAGAGCAACTTCTGAGCAATAAAAGTTTTCCCTGGGGATCCTTGTCACACTTCCACCAACACACTCCGGAAAGTGCAACGACTATGACCATGTTGTATGTTACTTTATTACATTTGGTGAATACAGCTGAATAAAAACTGTGTCCTTCTGTGATCAAAAGCGAGGGCAGCTAAATGAATAATATAGAAGCGATGATCACAAATCAGACGGTTTATGACTGAACTGTACAGCCTTTGTTTGGCTTTCAGAGTTTGGCCCTGGGGCAGCACCAATTCCTTTTCATCATGTCTCTATGTGAACAAATTGGCTCATTTTGACAAAAAGTTTTATGAAAACTGGAGGGAGGGCAGGTTGTGGGTCAACAGTTCTGTTCCACCCACACATTGATATGAGCAGGCATTTCAATCACACTTACACACTTGCTTACAATGACCTCTATTGATTACAACAGCCAGAGCAAGAGAAGGGAAGGACATGTGGTTATCGTAGAGGAATGGACAAGAAAAGACAACTTAGGAGGGAGGAAGTAGGTAGAGACAGACACAGAGACGGAGATGACAAAGGGGAGGAATGAGGTTTGAAAGAGAACAAAGAAACTGTAATAATGAGTGCCATGGGCAATTATTGTTTCCTTCTCCTCGGCATTGATCGATCATTTTGTGCCTGTCCGGCTCAGTGTTGCGTTCTGCTTTTAAGGGACATTCAGTCAAAAGAAACTTCAGAGGCATCGCGGACATGTTTGAGATTGTAGTGAAGTCTTATTTCGGTCACGTCTTCAAGAGCAGTGCTCCTCAGCCTTTTTTCTCAGGAAAACCCTTTAAGGCCGTGTGTCCACCAAAGAGTTTTTAGCCAGCTGAAAACGCCTACTATGGTCGCTTGAGAGCTTTTTGGCAGCGCACGAGCGCATCGTTTTTTTCAGTTGAGACACTTTGCTTGTTATGATACGGAATATCCGCGAAAGTGTTACTAGTGTCTCATTTTACACATATTTTGTTTCTGTGTTGATTCTATATTAAAATGTCTAAACAATGTAACGTATTTTCTCTAGCTATTGTTTTAAATGATTTTGTTCCGTTATTATGCTTGTTGTTGTCATCTGTTGACGTTGTACAAGCAGAATGTGGCGGTTGGTCGGTGTGGTATTAGTCCCGCCCCTCCTCCACTGTGATTGGACGGTTGTCGGGTTGTGGAATGTCTGAGAACTCGCGTTATTCTGCTTCTGTCAGTGCAGTGTGAATGAGCCTTTATTAAAAAAATCAGGTCCTTTAATCTGATTGGTCAAGATGTGCTTTGGGAGTGTCTCTCTCGCTCCATGATTGCTTGGACTGGGGTTTCTCTCTCCAGTGAGCATGGAGCGATATTACAGTAGTTATTAGTTATTTCCTCTCAGAGAGGAAAGATATCTCTGTTGAAGGATTTTTGATTTCAGTTAGACATTAAATAATTATTTTCCCTAAAATCAAGAAGACTAGGTCTGATGACCCGCAGTTTAGGAAACCCAGTACAAGATAAAACCGTTGTACACTGTGGACTGAATTCACTAAAGAATTTAACTATTTTTCTTACAGTATTTCACACACAAAACCTGCGTCTTTTTGACTAGGCTGAATGTTTTGGGAAAATGATTCAAATATTAAAAAAGAGACTGATTAAAAATTGCAATTTAGGATTTTAAAATGCCATTTAAAAAACAAAACAGGTATGCTGGTTGTTTGTACGGCTACAAATCTGTCCAAAAATGTGTGATTATATGTCAATATGGCTATAAAACAATAATAATAGACAAACATCAGTGAATAATGAGCTGCTCATGTGTAAGAACACACAGTGCCACGCTTCACTCTGAAACATCCAGGACATATGTTTATTTAATTCAACCTTTGCGATATTGCACTTTCAAGCCATATCGCAATTTAGTTTTTATTTCGGTTTATCGTGCAGCCCTACTAACCATTCACAATTTGGTTTAATCCTTGACTAAGTTCACTAAAAACATCCAGGACATATGTTTATTTAATTCAACCTTTGTGATAATTGCACTTTCAAGCCATATCGCAATTTAGTTTTTATTTCGGTTTATCGTGCAGCCCTACTAACCACTCACAATTTGGTTTAATCCTTGACTAAGTTCACTAAAAATAAAGAGAATTTCTATTCAAGTTAAATCTTCATTCATTTTAGTGCAAATGCTTTTCTATGTGAATGAGGCTCACTAGTTATTGTGCTTTATAAGTGGAAGTCCGCCAAACATTAGCAGAGAGAAGTCTGTCATTTGACTGGAAGATTATGACATTTTGATTAAAAATGACAGGGTCCAAAAACATGCTTGGATGAATCGTTCAAAATAAGCTAAATAACATGCATTTAGATTAGAGGGTGATTTTTATTGTTGTTGTTGTTGTTTCATGCCAGTAAAAAAAAGAAAGAAAAAAAAAGATGTACATTTTCTATTCATACTGCCAGCCGAAATTCATCAAATGATGGTGAAAGCATTTGTGTCGTTACTCGATTTGCATAATTTCTTTAGTGGATTGTGTGCTAAACAATACAGACAGTGTATGCAAATAAAAGCGTTATCAACAACTGTAATTTATTCCTGAATCCCCATTTTCTTAAAAGCTAACCACTTATGTTTTCCGTATTTAGCAAGATAAGGAAGAGCAGAGATGTAGAAGTATGAAGCACTTGCCTGACTTGTTTAATCTCCCTCTATCATGCATCATGTTTCATAGGTTTTGACATGCTTGGTATTTATCAAAAGTAATCTTTATTAGACGCAACGTAATGTGTATGTGCACGTGTTTAGCATACCAAGACAGTATGTGGGCACACAGATGAACCGTGCCAAGACAAACATCTCAAACACAATGATGGAGGGATATTATCGCAAAGGCGCAGAGGCTGACACACGCTGTCTGTCTCTTCAGCAGTAAACAGCACAACACCCTAAGAATATGGCAATGTATCGAGATGTGCAATCATTTCCCTAATTCAAGGCTTTACGTCCATAACGCAGACAAATGAGCGGGTTTTATAGATAACGGATGATTTATGCAGCTTTTATGTGAATTCAGCCCTGAAGGGAAACCCTGATAATAAGGCGGTCGAGCTGATTTTTAGAACATGGTAGCTGATAAATGTGATCTACTGGGTATAACCAGTGATATAAATGTATTTTATCTTACTGCATTGGCAGAATTATTATTATTTTATGATTTTTTTGCAGTAAGACAAAAATACAAATGAAGACTTTTGAGATATTTTAGCTGGAAAATGAACTCAATAGGAATATGGGGGGATGGGGATGAAAAGGACTTTTTGAATTAGAAGCTATCTACCACTTATCTGGATTTCGCAGAAGGGAATATCTGAAACTTGCCTGGAGTGGTTGATCTAAACTGACTGAGCTGGTTTAGATGGTTGACCAGCTGATCTCCCTTCAAACTTTGCCAGCTTGACTTGCTAGCTGACTGGAAGATTTTGGCAGGCGTGACGATTCTAGTTTTCTCTTCTCCTGAAAATATACACATTGAACCTCTGAGGCAGTCATCAGGGAGATTAAGACCGTCAGTGGCTCTAATTGCCAATGTATTTCAACTAGGGATGCTTTTAAGTTGGCTACAATGCCACTTAAATCACCCTGTTGTGAAAAGAAAAAAAACCTTAAAAACTTAAGCCAGTCTAAGGTCGTTTTTGTAGTCCCTTTATTTATGCCCCAGTCCCTCAAGGAGGTTCTGTCATAGACAGTCATAGTCATCATTCAGACCCCATACCCTCAACCAGCTGGCCCATAATTACACACACACACACACACACACACTTATATACCCATTGACATGCATGTATGCTCACACACTCTTTCACTCCCATAGGCCTGCTGTTTGATTCCGATCTGTCGATAAATATTCAGGCCTATCATCATTTATTTCGTACGCCATTGGTTTTACATCACAATATGTTCATTTGCATGCCTGTATGGGCCGTACGTTACGGTAAACCCACTGCAACGCTGCCAACAACCTCCTGCCGCACCCCATAATTTATAACACACATCCTCTGTGTGCTTTCCATGGCCTATAGCGTCTCCAAAAAAGCTCAAGGTCGCTCTTAAATAACACTCATTTTTCCCAGCTTGGCCCACCATAATAATTTACCCCCCAGGCTCCTGCTCACAACAAAAAAAGCATTTCCAAACGCCCCCCTCTGCCAATCCTCATGGGCTTTATTGATGGCCGGGGCTCATCTCTGCTCTCAGGTGCCCGGATTGTCAGTGTATCAGTGTGAATACATCATCAGTGAAAGGCGCAAGCACTAAACCCACTCCAAGGCAATAAATCTGGCAGCCGAAGGGTCCAGGTGATATAAGAAGTCCCTCTTGAATGGAGACGATAGGTGACAGTGAAGGACACTCCGTATCAAGATGCTGCACTGTCTGTGCGACAGGCCCGAGCAATAGGGATTAAAACGTTGCGGGAATGGACAACAGAGGCAGGAGAGAGACGGGGAGAGAGGGAATCGAAGGTGGAGAACGAGAGACGTTTTGAGGGGGATTTATGAACAGGGAAAGGACAACCCATACCTGGAATACTATATAAGCTTAGTCTCATAAATTAGAGTCAAGTTTCTTCTTTTCACTGTGACTTTTATACTACTGTTGGATGTTCGGAAGATTTTAGCTGTTCTTTCAAAGCTCAGGAGGTTTTGAGGAGAATAAGTTATTAGATATATGTTTCAAGTACTGTATCAACTTGGGCTTAGATTCTTTTTTTGAAAGTATCTTACACTCTTAACAATAAAAGTTCCAAAAGTGGGCTTTCACAGTGGTGCCAGAGAACAATAATTCTGGGTTCCCTAAAGAACCTTTCAGTGATCAGTTCTTGAAAGAGCCATTTTTCTTATTGTTAGAACATTTTAATACTCTAAAGAACCTTTTTCCACTATAAAGAATCTTTTGTGCAATAAAGCTGTTCCTTGTATGTTAAAGATTCTTTATGGAAACATGAATGCCAATAGAGAACCTTTATTAACCTTTACAAATGCTCAGAGATACAGTCTGTTGTCGAGCTATACAATAACATTGCACAATCTGGTCTGGAAGTATTGGATAAGAAATGTTTGAGATCATATCAACCTTTCTTTGCCGATTTTGGCATGTGACATTATCTCTCATCTTTGTGTTTCAGGTTTACAGCAACATGAAGGCAAGTAAATTACAGGACTTTTTTGGGGTTTAACTTTTCCTGTTGTTTTTCACTTTTAAAGCAGTATCACTTATTCATTTCTATTGGGATGTTATAAGGCTATTTATGTATTATTAATGTTTTGTTCTGGTTTTAATTATTTGTTACAGAGAAAGTATATTCAAAATAACTGAATAAAAAAATGAGTCAGGAGAGTCAGAAAGTTTTTTCATTATGCATTATAATTTAAAAAGCAGAAATTAATGTTTTCACAGCAATTAAAAAAACATGTTTAATTAATATTGTTTGGTCCTGTTTTTGTCTCATTTTTATCAGCTTAATTAATACATGTGAATTATTTATCTTATTTATTTCATTAATCAACCAGTGTAACATTTGGCAATCCAATTATGGAGGTTTTTTGGTCCCTGCGAAACAGAAAGAAAGAAAGAAAGAAAGAAAGAAAGAAAGAAAGAAAGAAAGAAAGAAAGAAAGAAAGAAAGAAAGAAAGAAATAAAGAAAGAAAGAGAAAAAAAGAAAGAAAGAAAGAAAGAAAGAAAGCTACGATGAGGGTGTGAACCCGCCCAGATCTGCCGAGCCAATCTAGCGATCAATGGGCGGGACACAGAGTCCCCCAACGCTCTCAACGACAATACAAGAGGGCGCGCGGGGGCTATTTATAGCGCAGGGTCGACCTGTCTTTCTGCACGACGGTAACTGGAAATTCAAGCTTCGATCTTTCACGAGGGATATACTCGCGACCTCAAGTCTAGATTGTGTTAACCACGATAAGAACACTACAAATTCTACGTTTGTTGGTTAAAACAGTCGGTATTTCCGGAAAAAATGCTTCTGACTTGCAGCTGCCATTGGCGCACGTCACGATCTACCAAGCGCTGCTATTGGCAAACGTAAGGTCAGTTGTATTTTTGAAATAAGTCTCTTATCCTCCCGCCAGCCTGCGTTTATTTGAGTAAAATATAGTAGCCTAGGCTATGAACAACAGTATTGTGATGTATGATTACAGTTTGAAATAAGAGTTTCTATTTGGACACATATTACAAGTATTTTTTCCCCCTGATTTCTAATTTGAACCATCTCGTAGCTTTATTTATCTTCATTGGAATGGTACAAAACTTTGTAAAGGTTTTGGCACTTGCTATGTGAACACACACACACGCACACACACACACAAAAAAAAATGGACATGATTCGAACAGGTTAAATGGTCCTGAAAAATAATGTCACACTCGTGCTCAATGCGGTCTAAAAATGCCGGGAGACAAATTTCATCTAGTGAAAACTTTTGGTACAAAATCAAGCAATTTTTTTTAGATATAAGGCTCAAATTTTGAATACAACTTGTTTAGATTTATGGCTTTGATTAGCTTACAATTTTAGAGTAAAAACTGTTTTGGAAATATATATTTAATTTTTTAAAAATTAAATAGTTTTTTTGCACATTTTTCATAACAATAAATGTAAAATTCAGTAACTTTACTTTAAAAACTTTCACTTTTTAAAGTGAAAAACTTTCACTTTTTAAAACTTTTTTTACTTCAGCAATAATCTGCCTAGTGTCGTTTTTTAAAAGAGATCAAACTCAAGTCCGTGCCCTAAAGCATTCAATATTTATGACAGTTTAAGTTCTATGCCCAAAAAGTGAATAAATGGATTATAAATACAGGGTAAATATCATTTTATACCATAAAATACAAAATATTAAATAAAAAACATTATTGAACTAAAATATAGTACATTAATTTAATTGAAATTATTTTTTTACCGACACACGAAGAGCCTGAAGACTGCGAAGTCTTTCTATCGTGGCGTTGTGAAGCGTCGCAGAGGCACCATTGTTTGTCATCCACTATGGCACACTGTATTAGATGATACGACTGATTCTAAGACCATTGTCGTTTGCAAATCACCACGACAGCATACGTCAGACAGATTGTGCCAAAATCGGGCTGATATTGTGTAGGCATTAGACATGTTGCATTAGGTTGGAGGTTCATGACACCAAATGTCACGTGTCTTGTGTCCTCTGCATACTTCTTCCACAGGTGAACTCCATCAAGGACCAGTGAAGGACTGATTCATATGCTGATGCTAATGGATCGACGTGTCCCTTTCCAGATCCTCTTCATTAAGTAAATGCAGTTAGCGACTTATAATAAACAGCCTCATTTTGGATGTCATAGTAGTGACCACAGATCCGAAATAATCAACATGTGAAAGCGAAAATGTAAGGTCGTTCTCTCTCTCTCCCTCTCTCAGTGTATCCTTCTCACACAATACACCCACTTTTTCCTATTAGTGAACAACAGTTTTGTGATTACACTGAATGATTTAATTGACCTGACTGGGTTACCATGTATTTAAGAGAATTCAATTAATCTGCGGGTAGACCGAGCTCCTGTCTGACAGATTACAGCTCTATTTCCTCAGAAGCAGGTCAGGGATCTAAAAACAGACACGCCAGTCTTTTGCCCGCGTTCAGGGATTGCTTGGTGCCAAATGAACGAGTTTAATGAACGAACCGCCGCTCTTGTTCACATCGCTCGGCTCTGATCGGCTGCCGTCGTATCTGGAGGGATGTCGGCTATTTGTTATGCTAATATAACATCTTCAGCTCGCTGGCACTTCCAAATATGTTAGGCAACACTCCACCTATCGCAAATGAGATTCGTTTGGTAAGCAAATTGGAAACCGCTGCCTTAGTGCTATTTGTGTGCTTTATAACACTGAGAAAGAAAGAGAGAGAGATGGAAAGAGCAGTGAGTGATACGGAAAAACCACCACATCTGTCAACAGGCATCTATAACCAAGACACAGCATCGCCCGTCTCTTTTAATTAGCTCCTGAGGCAATATGTTTCAATCGAGCCTCATTCACTGCTTTTTCAAATGAGCTATGAAACAAAGCCATTTGTGTTTCCTGTAAAACGAAGCATGTGCTCCGGAGCCGGATTTGTCTCGTGCCACAAATTATTGCAATCATATTTGAATCATTTTCTTAAAAAACCTGTTGTTAAGCACTGTGTTTTTTTTATTTCATTCAGAGGGCAGTTTATATAGATGAGGACGAATGATTATCCGTTGACTCCGGTGGACTGTCATTTGACTCTTTATCAAGATCTGTTTAGAGCGAATTCTACAAACCGAAGCCATAAAACACAAACACTTGTTGTGTGCTTTTGGAAAATCAAAGCGTTTGCTGCTGTGGAAGAGAAAGTTCAAGGCAACTCTCAAGGTTCAAGTACCATTTCAAAAGCATTAATTTTTTTTGTGCCTTTTAGGCGTTTTATAATGAAATCAGGATTTTAGATTGCAAAACAATTTTTAGAATTTCGTCTTGACCTATAATAACACAGAGCGAGGAATCATTTGGAAATTTGTACAGTTATCTTATTATACCTTCTGTAGTATAGTTTCAATCAATAACTAAAAATGTGCATCAATAAATGAAATACCAATATATGTATTTAACAGCACAATTTGATGCATATAAAGTTTGCATGGAATTTCTGGGATTTAAAGTCCAATTTAAATTGCCACTGCCAATTATGTGAATACTTGAGAGTTAGTCTGAGCACAGAACATTCCTACTATGGAAGTCAATGGGGTCCATCAACTGTATGGTTACCGACATTCTTCAAAATATCTTTCTTTGTGTTCAGCAGAAGAAAGAAATTAATACAGTTTTGAAACAACTTGAGGCTGAGTGAATGATGAGAGAATATTTTTTTATTTTTTTATTTCACCATGTCCTATTAGGGACTCTGAGATATTGTTCTTGTTATTCAGATTTTCACTTAAATTGTTATGCTGATTAAATAATTTGTAATGGACTTTTTTTTAAATCAAATTATTAAAAAATGCAAGCATTTTCACTACATTTTCTCTCTTGTTTCTAAAAATGCAACAATGGACTTTCTTTTTGCCATCTGGCAGATTGTGCTTGTGCCATTTTGGACAGGTGTAGCGTTGCTTAATGAAATATAACACCATTGCTGCAAACTGTTTCAAACAACTGACAGGATTATCTTTGGAAAATCGCCTCAGGATTTAAATCGTCTTAGGATTTAAATACAACTTTCGGATATTTTGGCACCATCAGTGGGCAATAAGGAGGATCAGTGCAGATTTGATCGTGGGGGTCTAGGGATAGAAGAAGGTTCTGGTTGAATTTGAAGACAATATTAAGAACGTTTCGAGGGCAATCAGTAAATAAAAACAATTTGCAGAGTGGGTGAGGAGTTTGGGGCTGAATAGTGTCTTATCTGGGGGAGTAATGACAAACGCAACAGGGGTGCGATTAGCCCAAACCAAGGCTTAAAGCCAGCTTACACACATTCAGAAACACTCTGGATATCAGAGCCTGTGTACCCTCAGAAACACGCCTGTACACCTGATCACACATTCAATCGAATGTAAACATTGATATTTATTATTGCTTTCATACTAAATGGGACTGTCGGATCTAAAAACCAAAAAATGCTCTTGTGACGTGAAACTGTATTAAAAAAATGTTAAGGTAACAGCTGATGAAAGATTATGATAACATGTTTTATCAGAATCAAAGCAAATTTTTCACTAAGTGAGTAAATAATGATAATTTTCATTTTGGTGTGAACTGTTCCTTTAAGAAAGCTGCAATGAAGTCATAACCTGGGCTTGTGCATCTGTGGTCTCCAACAATCCTTACCTCAAAAAAAAATCATTTCTCTCCATCGTTGCAATGATTTTGATTAAATCTTTTAGAAGATCAAGTATTAATATGTCTTTACCTCCCTAATCTCTTCAGGTTTCATAGGTTTAAACTGAGTGGAGTGGGAAATCACACAATAAAACACCAGCCTGGCTTCTTCATAAAAGCATTAGCGCTGTAATCGTCTGCCTTTGTTTACACCACAGGAGTGGCACGACGACGCTATAATCACTTCCAAGTCAAAAGAGAAAGCAGCTTATGTAAAGTTTATCACTGATGCCTGGGCAAAGCACTCTAGTCTACACTGGTTATCGCTTCAGTATCAGCCAGGCTTCCTTTCTGCTATGTCATGTCGGTATGGTTGGTGAAAATGCTAACACTTTGCATCGCAGTGCCCATGGTACACATATTACATGTTCATCTACTTAATGAAAGCAATAACTGTCAAAATTCCAATGTGTTTACAAAACAATTACAAGTGCAAACTAAGTATATGTTCATTGGCACTCCTTAGTACTTACTAATGGACACTCAGTACTGATGGATGGGTGGTTGGATGGATGGATGTACGGATGGATGGATGGATACAGAAGGTAGAAGAATAGACAGTTCAAACGATAGGTAGATGGCTAGACAATTCGATGGATGGATGGATGGAGGATTAATACAGTATATAGAAGAATAGAAAGTTCAATCGATAGGTATGGATAGATAGTTTGAAAGGTAGATGTTAGTTTGATGGATGGATGGATGGATGGATACAGTAGATAGAAGGATAGACAGTTCAATCGATAGGTAGACGGCTAGACAGTTCGATGGACGGATGGATTAATACAGTAGATAGAAGAATAGAAAGTTCAATCAATAGGTAGATGGATAGATAGTTTGAAAGGTAGATGGATGGATGGATGGATTGTTAGAGTAGAAAGAAGGATAGACAGTTCAGTCGATGGGTGGATGGATGGATAGATGAATGAATGGACAGTTGGATTAACAGATGAATAGATGGATAGACAGTTTGAAACATAGATAGATAGATAGATAGATAGATAGATAGATAGATAGATAGATAGATAGATAGAGGGGGAAATAGAAAAAAAGAAAGAAAGAAAGAAAGAAAGAAAGAAAGAAAGAAAGAAAGAAAGAAAGAAAGAAAGAAAGACCTCTTTTTAAGGTTATTTTAAGAAATAGCCCCCCCCCCCAAAAAAAAAAAAAACAACACAACCATGTACTTTAAACTTAATCAAAACAAAACAAAACAAAGCTGTTCATTTAAATTAATTTACTAACCCTCTTGTGATTTTTTTCATTTTAATTTGTTTTAATAATTGTTATTTGCTTTTATATAATAAAAAAATAAATCTATTTAGATTTATTTTAACTTCAGTTTTAGTTTGACTAATTTTTGTACTTATTTTATGTCAGTTGCCAAGTCAACATGTCTCATTTCCTTAAAAATCTAAATTTATATTTTTATTTCGACTTTATTTCAATTATCTTAAATGTTGTTGTTTTTTTATAGTTTTAGTTAACAATAACAACATATGCTGTTATTTTTTTTCTCCGTCACACACAAAGGGATCTTCATGCATAACATCTGTCCATACTGACCACAGCTGTCAAGCTCTAAAAAGGACAATCCTCTCCTCCATCGTTGTTTTCTAATCAAATTAGGCACCTTTATGCCATGTTTAGATTACACAATATTCTGTTTTGAAGTCACTGTGTCAGATTATGTGATTTTGACTTCTAAATTCTTGTTGTGTCGTGGACAAGAAACATGTCACACTACGCTTTGCTTCCCAACCAATCATCGCTTGCCGCCTTTAACGACGTGTGTGACGTCATCGAGAAGGTGGAACTAGCGACCGACTTCCGGAAACAAACTGCGACCGAAGCGTCATGTTAGCTTAATGCTGAAGCGCCACTGCTGTCGTTCGCCAGCATTTGTCTTTTTTCACTCGGCCGTGGTATACGTCCTTCGAGGAAACATCATAAAGGCTGAAGTATTCTTGCCATAGTTCCACAAAACCTTTCCTCCATTGCATAATTCCACCTACCAGCACAAATATCATTGTCTCTCTTTTGTTTCGCCATGTTTGAAAGCTGTGTACGGAAGAGCTTCTGTGCTCCTATTGGTCAACTCACAGATGTGACAAAGCCTGTCGCGGACTACTAATTTATTTATTTTTTAACCCTCTGGTGCTCTTCGGTCAATGCTGACCGAAAAAAAATGTCTTCATTGGAATGGTACAAAACTTTGTAAAGGTTTTGGCACTTGCTATGTGAACACACACACACACACACACACACACACACACACACACACACACACAAAATCACGGACATGATTCAAAAATGTGAAATGGTCCTGAAAAAAATAGTCACATTTGTGCTCCTCGCGGCCAAAAATTAGTGCATTGGAAATAAATGGGAGACAGATTTCATCTAGTGAAATATTTTGGTACTGCGGCCAAACAAAATCTTACTGAAAGCTAATTTTTGGAGATATCAAGCTCAAATTTGGAACACAACTTGTTTAGATTGATGGCTTTGACTTGGCAATAATTTGCCAATTGCCATCTTTAAAAAGAGATCAAACTTAAGTCTGTGCTTAAAACATTCAAGATTTACGACAGTTTAAGTTGGAAATTAAATGTTCAGCTCTATGCGTGAATAAATGGATTATAACTACTGCATAAATATAATGTAGTACCATAAAATCCCCTAAAAATACAAAATATTAAATAAAAACATTATCAAACTAAAATATAGTCAATTCCTTTCATTGAAATAAAGATAATAATATTTTTTGACCGCTACGCGAAGAGCACCAGAGGGTTAAAAGATCTAGAAAAGACAAAAAATTTGTTTCATTGTTTTAAAATTGCATTTCAATACGTATGAGCTCATAACAGTTTTAGATGAGTCCAAACCTTTGGAAGAGTTTGCTGTGACTGTGCCTTTATTAATGAAATAGGCACCAGATTGTGGTCCACCCACCCTTTGGGGGTTCATTTTGAAACAAACACACAGCGTGGACGTTTTCTTTAATACACCTGTTTGACTCTCCGCCAGGTTGGTTTTTGAACTCTTTTTTTTTTTTCTTTTTCTTTTGGCTCCCCACCCTAACTGATTTCTTTGAGCCTGAAGTGAATGTGAAAGTTTAAATGACTTCTTGGTGTGGCTGCTTTTTGAACCCCGGCCAGCTGCCTCGTTGGGTTTGATTAGTTTAGATTTCACCCGGCTTTCATCTTGGAGATGTCGGCCTTTGTTCTTTCCTCAAAGAGACACACGCACCTCTTGGTCCTAACGCCCCCTATTCTTCCTCTGAGCGCCGCTGAATGGCTCAGCTTGGAGAAGACACGTCCCGAACGCATCGCACCCTCTGCAGCTGCTCTGCGTTGGCTATTCTTCTCTATCGTGGGCTCGTGTTACACCTCTCAGACAGAGAGAACTGGTGACTGATAAGGACCCAGATGAAGGCATGAATAATATTACACAGAAAGCGATGAATTATCAGATTGGGATCACAGGACACTGGAGGACCGTAAAGAACTTTGATATTCCCCAGTTGTGAAAGTATGTTTAAGGAGGGTGATTCAAAAGTACAGTACTTTGAAATATGTAATGACACAGAATGCATATACAGATCAAATATATACCTTGATTAAAAAAGAAAGTGGCTTTCGATAAAAGCATCTGAATATAAAAGTATTTAGAAAGATGTCTCTGTGCCTCTGCATTTTTAGATTGCACTTCTTTACATTTAGCATCTATACTTGAAGATAGACACGTTGTTAACTCACGTAGCCGTGTAAAACTTATGAAGTTTAAAGCCTCAATTATTTCACCATGTTTTGATTTATTTTGATGTTTGCCAAATATGTCCCACCATTGGAGCATTTCCTCATCTGGACATTTAATTCCAATGTAATCTTTCCTGAGTTTACACAAGGTAGGCTCTACTTTTTTGCTCCAAAAAGCAAACAATATGTCTCTATTATCAGAATTTTTCCCTTCCATCCCTGAGGAGATCTGAATATTCACAGATTTTACAGTAATGGGACTGTTGAAGCTCTTTAAAACCTTCTAAATTCTGTTTCATTCAATTCATGCAAATGGAGATGTTTCCTATCATACCATTAAACAATGAAAACAGACTTACCCATTCCATGGTCAGAAGGTCAGCTTTAATCCATTCTCAAAATCAACTGTGAAAAATGTCCTCATTCTGATGACCGATCAAAGTAGATTTCAGAAAACTCACTGAAAGGGATCCTGGGTTTCGGCACCATCTGTAAGGGTGGATTTCCTGCAGGGGTTCAGGCTGCAAG
>FLSR01000512.1:113991-125926 GCA_900092035.1 Leuciscus waleckii
TTTTTTTTTTTTTAGCAAATGGTGCTAAACTAGCAACAGGGACATGGACACAGAAAAGTTAACATTACATCAACACTGAAAATACTCTCTTACCTTGAATATAGATGAAGTTGCACCGATGAAGCGCGGGCCAAAACGGATCGATCGCGAAGCGACGGTTATTTCAAACGACTGTTGTGAGAAAATTCCAGAACAACTGCGAGAGAGAGAAAGCCAACCCTATAACCCAGAACATGGGTTACTCTTTGAAAAATAACCCAGAAACCCAAACAACCCATAAATTGGGTCAAAATATTAGCCCTATAACCCAGAAAATGGTTACTCTCTGAAAAAATAACCCATAATTTTAACCCAACCAATAACCCAGAAAATGGGTTGAAGAAATAACCCAGGATTTTTTAGAGTGTGGTACTAATGGTTTTCTTTGAGACTGTGGTCCCAGCTCTCTTCAGATCTTTGACCAGGTCCTGCCATGTAGTTCTGGGCTGATACCTCACCTCACCTTCCTCATGATCATTGATGCCCCACGAGGTGAGATCTTGCATGGTTCCCCAGACCGAGGGAGATTGACCGTCAACTTGAACTTCTTCCATTTTCTGATAATTGTGCCAACAGTTGTTGTCTTCTCACCAAGCTGCTTGCCTACTGTCCTGTAGCCCATCCCAGCCTTGTGCAGGTTTACAATTGTATCCCTGATGTCCTTACACAGCTCTCTGGTCTTGGCCATTGTGGAGAGGTTGGAGTCTGTTTGATTGAGTGTGTGGACAGTGTCTTTTATACAGGTAACAAGTTCAAACAGGTGCACTTAATACAGGTAATGAGTGGAGAACAGAAGGGCTTCTTAAAGAAAAATTAACAGGTCTGTGAGAGCCGGAATTCTTACTGGTTGGTAGGTGATCAAATACTTATGTCAAGCAATAACATGCAAATTAATTACTTAAAAATCATACAATGTGATTTTCTGGATTTTTGTTTTAGATTCCGTCACTCACAGTTGAAGAGTACCTATGATAAAAAATTACAGACTTCTACATGCTTTGTAAGTGGGAAAACCTGCAAAATCGGCAGTGTATCAATACTTGTTCTCCCACTGTAGATGTATGAGATGATAATAATGTATACCATTAATTGTACCCAGCATATATGTGAAATGTTACTAGAGAGAGGCCTACAGGTCTTGATCACTATCACCCCCTCTGTGCCTTTAGGAACTCCAAATGGTCATTGGGGAAAGAGGGGGTGGAAAACAGTAAAGCAAATGTCTTTGTTCATTTCAAATATCTTGGATTATTTTCAATCCTACATACATGTATCTTTTGTCACTCCCTTGAGTACAGCTACTAGCACTGGCCAACAAATTACTCTCTGTGCCAATACCAGCCTATTCGCACATACAAAACAACATGCACACACACATACACATAAAATATGTATGTGTGATATGTGTGTACATCACTTCTAGATGATCCCAATAGGCTTATTGCTCATATTTTACTGTGTTCCTGTGGTCTTGCTGGACTCTTAAAATGACTTCTCGATAATGGCACTGGCATTACTGCCCAAGTGGGCCCTTGAATCTCTTTTAAACGTTCCCATCGCTTTCCGGTTGAGGCTGGAGCCGTTTACGTCAGGTGGCGATTGAACGCTCTGTGTGTATGTGTGTGTGTCCGTGTTTGAATACTTGCAATGCATCTGTGCGATATATATTTATGTGCTTGGCCATATTGGCCTGGCTTCATGAGTTTTTAATGTGTAATAATGCAGCAGCGAGTGTAAAGGAATAGCTCATTGCCCTTTTCACAGTACAGCCAGATGCTGGGGCCCTTTGCACCGAATGGCCATAATTATGATGGGCAAATATCAAAATGCTGTGAAAAAAAACATTTGGTTATCATCTGTGTCGTTAATGTTGTCATCATGTTAATGCCCATATTAACTCTAACATTTGTTCTCTGGTAGACATAGTAGAATAGAAATGGTAATGGTATACCATAGCAAAATGTGGCCAATGACAACAACAACTACAAAATCCTATATATATATATATATAGGCTTTCTGGGACATGGAGATGTACAAATGACATTTTGAAACTGAGGAAGGGGAAGTTTATTTCCGAGGAACAAAAGAAGGACAAAGAGTAAGAGTGTATATGGAGACTTGAGTTGTTTAAAGGATGTACGGACAGTGTGACGAGAAACAGTGACTACTGTATAAGGACAGTGAAGAACAGTCAGGGAAAAATAGAGAGAAGGCCCGAGGCCTCTGTCGTCCTGGTTTAGTCTGTGTATGCGGTCAGAGTGGACGAGAGGTGTCTGTTGGGAAGAAAGTGACTGACTTGTCTCCTATGAACTACTGAAACACAGCAACCGTCCAACTGGCCAATCAGAAATTCAGATTATGGCGTTAGCATGTTGTTACGCGGTTGCTAGCGTGTCCTGGGTAAAGAAAAAAAATGAAGATCTTTTTGATGAAATCTGAGAGCTTTCTCCTCCATTGACAGCAACTACCACTTTGAGGCTTCACAAAGAAATCGTAAAACTAATCCACATGAATTGAGTGGTTTAGTCCAAATTTTCTGAAGAGACTCGATCACTTTATATCATGAACATACTGAATTTAGGCTTTTATTCACATATAATCATTCATCAACTCACATCAGTTGTGGTAAATGGAAGCTCAAGCATGTTCGATTGATGTGAGTGAACCAATGAGGTTCATTCTCATGTTCAGCAGCACGTTTGAGCTTCCGCAAGAACCAATGACGTTTGTTCTCGTGCGTCAAGCATGTTCGGTTGAGCTTCTGTTTATGTTCACTGATCAATGTTTATATGTGAAAACAAAAAAGCATGTCTGTGCTCCCTTCCTGCTCCACACATTTTAGTGTCTACGAGGCAAACAAATCTGATCACTCTGAAAATAATAGCACAATTCTCCTGGACATGTCCCACCATTTGAAGTGTTAATCAAGTCCATAACACAAAAAGTGTGGAGTTATGAGTTTAATACCTATTCAAATCCCCGTCCTAACTACATTATGAGCAGTAGTGTTAGCATTGCTCACTAATAATCTCCTTCTTTCTCTCGCTTTTGTTCTCAGCGCTAGTGTTTTTTTCCTCTTGAAGTAACGGTTGCCAGGTTACGGCTTCTTGAAATGCACAGTCATAATTATTTTGAATAAATAACGAGAGGTCTATTCAGAATGGACTTGAAGAAAGATTGGGATTCAGCTCATGGAAGAATGCAGAGGTAGCCATGCTCCGATGCCCGCTGTGTGTGCTTGTGTGTGTGTGTGTGTTACAGAGTCAGGATCCATTAATCACATCACCTCATTAAAACACAAGCGCAGGAAGGACGGCAAGCGTGCGAGTGTGTATTTTACTTGTGACTGCACATTACCTTAAATTTAAATCTTAATTTGTTAGTGAACAGCTTAATGTGTGTGAACGGCTGTAAATCCCACCAACCTCCATTGGAGTAGCGGTGCAAAAAAAGGTCAGTGGAAGTGTGCGAGTGTGTGTCCTTGTTTCAGATGAGTGCTCGAAGTGAATGATGTTGGTAAACACATTGTCTATTAGAAGTCCTTCTCTGGACGGGGATGTGCTCACAGATAATGTTCATTTGCAGCCTGCCAGTCCATAAACTCCAGCCATATCGCCACTGAAAGAGCTTTTCTTTTTCCAGATGGTCAGCTCCACTATTGAGTCCCACAGGCGTGCATATACAAACACAATCTGAAAAGCACTGTGTAAGCTTGCCCAGGCGTGGCCATTTTTCTGTGAAACAGAACAATTCAATTAGGAACAGAGAGCTCCCCTCCAAATTACTGATGGAGGATAAACAGGGTATTTAAAGGTCTCTCTTTTTCTCGGTGTGTGTATGTGTGTGTTTCCATAAAATCATCTGTAATCTCTCTCCAACCTGCCCCCAACTGGCTTTTTCTAATTACGTTATAACTTATTTTAACAAAGAAAAGGTCTCGTCTTCTGCTGTTTTGATTAACATTGTGTCATGCTGAGAGTGTAAAATGTCGGCGCCTGTGACATTTTAGGTCACTGCATAAATTAATACATTCCCACCAAAATTGAGTGGAGCTTGTTCAAACAATTTAACAATCTTTGCCCGTTGTATTCTTTTCAATTCGATATCGATATTATCAAGACAAGTACTGGTGCTATCAGTGCCATACCTCTATCAAACTTCTTTTTTCTTTTATTTCTAAAAGCAAAATGAGTAATTATAACCATTTATATTATATTTGAAAGGCATCTTTTTTTAAAGGCAGTGTAATTTATCAGACTTAGGTTTTTGTTTATCATTTAAGAATAATTACTTCAATTTCAACGTCTTAATTAAGATCATTTAAGCTTCAGTCAAACAATCACCATCTAACTGTATTATTATAAATCACATTTACGCTTTGAATTCAATTATTCTTGAACAACGTTCGCATTTCTGTGCATTTTTAGATAATACTCCACAAGTATTACTAACACAGGGAATTTTTCACCTTATATATTTGATATGTTGATTTTTGTCATGCTGTTTTTTAATGATATGAGGGTGAGTAAATTGTGATTTTTAATTATGATTATGATCTTAAATGATGGTCTGTCCCTTTAAAATCCATAATTTATGTGAGAATTGAATTCAGATCAATCTGCCCACTCCCAGTTTTTCATCTTCACCTGAAATTTTCCTTCATTACAGATAAGAGGTTTATAATATTTCAGTTCTGTAAGAGAACAGGATACAAAATCAGAGTCTCTTGCTGAAGTTTAGTTTCCTGAGAAAAGATTCTAATAAAAAAATTAAAGATATCAGGAGAAATCTCAACAATGTCACCAAACAATGCCTAGATTTGCCATGATACTAAATCTGGATTCAACTAATTTGAAATAATAATAAATATTAAAAAAGCATATAAACAAAACTAAAATTCCCCCTTGTGACATGCTACTATGGTAATAGCATGTTTTTGTAGCCTGACAAGCCAGACCCACATCAAGATGTTGGGTCTGGGAACACACCATTGGCAGGGCTCAAACTGATAAACGGTTGTCTTTCAAATTCCCTCTGCACGCAATAGGATAGCGCTACAACCAACCAGAGCGTTTTAGATTCAACTTTTGCCGTATCCGGTCAGCAAAACTCTGAACACATCTTCCTTTTTTGAGAATGACTTCAGTGCCGTTCGTTGTTCTTTTCTGAAAGAAAAGCTTAACTCCAAAGCCCAGAGTCGCGGCAAAGCCAATTTGGAAGACCGCTGTTCGGCAGCAGCAGCTCTTCTTTGTTTTCAAGTAGCAGGGAATTCACGCGGAACCGTCACAACTCTGCCGTCATTATGTTAAGCCCGCCCACCGACTCTATACATGATGTGATTGGCCTGACTAGAGTTTGGTTTTTAAAGCTTGCAAGCCAACGGAGAGTTGCTAGACGACACTGGCTGCAAAATAAAATTTGTGCCGCTAGGTGCGTCTAGTTTTCTAGGCTAATGTTTCTGGACATAATATAGTATAATTGTTTTATATCAAATTGGGATCAACTGTGCGATCACCGTCTGATACCATGACTGTATAGTATTTTTTTTGGAAGATTTTTCTGACTCAAACTCCTAAATATTTTTATCGAACAACTTTTAGTGTAATAACATCAGATTTACAGTTGTATTCATATTGCATCTTGTAAACATCATCTCATAATTCATACAGATCAGTTGAGGTCTTTAGGTCAGTTCTTTTATGTTGTTGTTCTTTTCATGCTGTAGTTTTTTTGTCTGTGTGAGTATTTACAAGTGTCTGAACGCATGCATACATACAGTACAGTAGAGGGACAAATGTGTTTTGTTCAACTCAAGGTCAAGCATTAGGGTCAAGAGTTCCGCTAGCGAGGCGCTAATCTGCTCAAAATGGAAACGCAGGAAGTGTACTTAGTTGGCAAAAGGTCATAACCTTCCTATTCATTAAAAAAAAAATAGGTAACTGCTAGCAATAAGGCACAACCGGCATCATAATAAGTATTCAGGTGACACACAAAAAACAAATGTTTTGCTCTCATTAAAGCACAAGAAGTACTTTATTCATCTCCACAATGGCTTTAAAACTGAGAATAAAGCGCTTTAAATCCAGTAGTTCCAGAAGCATATTGGCAATCCGTTCTGTATTCATTCGTAGCCAAAAAAAAAGACTTTGATTGTTGGATGATTGTAATATTTAAACGCAAAATAATAGCAATAGTGTTTCTCTATCATTTCAAAGAGACATGGTGTAGGCAGATGGTGCTCGTTTTGTGATTATCAAACCTTCTCATGCTTTGTGTGCAAACACAAATATCCCATCATGCTCACATTGATGTTTTAACTAATTAAAAATTTCATTAGAAGAACTGGAATAATTATTTAATGATCCCTCCATCGGCATATACTGTAAATCCGGTCATAGGTTCAATCAGATTTGCGCTGATTATGACTCATTTCAATGTCAAAGGGTCATAACAACTGATTGTTGATTTATTTTTAAACCCTGAACATTTCATTTCATTATTTATCTTTTTGAATGCCATCTCAAATCCCTGTTTGACTATTTGTTCAACTTTTTGAAGATGCTGTCAACCGTGGCTTTTCCCTGGAGAGTGTGTGAGACAGTGTATAATCCAGGATAAAGTTTTTAAGTCTTTTTTTCAAATGTTCTGGGCCAAGATTGTCCGCTAATCACAAATCTGAGATCCAATCTGGGATCTGTGGCTTACTTCGGTAAGGTCTTGATGGATGCTGTTGCTACGGATTGTTCTAAAGCTCCAACGGCAACAGCCATGCAACTTGCATGCAACCGGCCTGAGCAGAATTCCAAATTGACCTTGGAGCGATGAGATTGCCACAGGCGTTTTTATCCCCCACCTGGACGGAATTGGGCCTATAACAGGGCGGTGTGAGAAAAGGCTTTGCTGTTGATCCACCGACACTGTCTGCCATGGCTTTGATCTCGCTGTAATAATCTCATTGTTTATGCAGATGGAATTTTGTTTTCCAGGAAAGTTGTCGCTGTGTTTTCATATGAACTGCAGTGAGAATGCGTGTCCTGGAGGTGCATGAACCGTATGCATGCGTGTTGTGAGCAAAAAAAAACGTCGGCTTGAATCTCATTACGTTTGATTTTACATGAGTTGACAAGTGTAATGCATTAGCTATGGGAATTACAACAAATAGAAATCTTGACAACGGAATCAATATAGTTCATAAATGAATTAGATTAATCCCCCTCAGCCATAGTTTCAGATACTGTAAGATTCCACAGTCAACATACTATCTGATTCAAGATAAGGCTTGATTTACCCACAATCCCGAGCAGTTATTAACTGCTCACTGTTGTTTGATGAATCATTCTCATATGGTCTCATATGTCCCCTGTCTTTTCAGTTCCAAAACCATGAACACTTTATTAAATAATATTGAATGATAGTTTTAATCTTTTTCCCATTCACGGGTACTTATTCATTTATTTTTATTTCTAATTTTCAAGTTTAAATGGGCTGTATGCAATAATTTTTATATTTTAATTGCTTTTTTTTATTGCCCATGTTTGATCAGCTTGTAACAAAACGAGGCCAAAAAAACTCTTTTGTTCAATGATACATGAAATACATGCTTAAACAATGTTCAGGATAATGAAAGAACCATTGTGTGCTGTAATGTCAATGTGTCATGCAAAGAAAAGGGATTCATTTAAACATAGCCAGATCTTTAGTCTCAAATATACTTTTAGAATCAAACTATCACAACAGTGTAATTTTATTTAGCCTACCTCATCATCTGTTGACATGATGCCGGTGAATATTCTTAACATATCCTCATTGTTATGATCAGATGATTTCTTAATTGCTGTTTTCACACTGCTGTCATTGTTTTGTGTGTGTGTGTGTGTGTGTGTGTGTTTGTTTGTTTGTTTGTCTGTTAATGAGAGGAAAGCGCGCAGCACATATTTACATATTCATCTAATTGTCGTTCTCAGCAGCGTGGACGTTGTCGAGATGTTCATTAAAAGTATAGGCTACTGTTGCAATGGTATTTTCAACTTCTTTTTACTTCTAAGCCACGAACCAACTTCGCCTTGAGTATATCCAACCTGATATCAAGACAATTTGTACGGATTTTACGAGGTGGCTAAATCGTACGAATTCATACAACCTCACCCGTACGATTTCGTAAGATTTTTGCTTCATCGTACATATTTTACGAGTTGCCCAAATCGTATGAATTCATACCCCTGACCCCGCCCCTAAACCTACCCATCACTGGGGTTGAGACAAATTGTACAAATTGGTTGTGAGATAGCGTTGGTATATCGGGGAATCACGTTCAGTCTCTTGTAAGTTAAATGTGCATGAGTGTGAGCACGAGCAATAAGTTGCCAGATGCAGTTCAATGAACGGCCACCGGTGTCGCTAATAACAAGGGTTTCTGAATTCTACATACTGTATGTTGCCCCTTTAAATGTCCTTGCGAGGTGGACAAATAACAAACAAAAAAAATAACTAATAGGTATAATAATCTTATATAATTGAAACAATTTTTTTTTAAATACATGTATGTTTTTCTTTTTCTTTCAATATTATTAATTTACCTTAAAACATTTAAAAAAGTCAATCTAAATGTGTCGTCGTTAAATGGCTGTGTAAGATTTTTTATTTTGAATAATTTAATAGTAGTGAATTCAAAACATGCCAGATCATTTTTGAAAGCCATCTTGGGTATGGATACTGCAACAGCAATAACTTCATTGTATTAATATAGGTTTGAGACCATTTAAAATGTACAAATGATTCAGTCTATTATATGCCCTCTAAGGATAGGGCTATAGTGCTATATTGAATACATGTTTACTAAGCACCAACAAGTTCTCAACAAAAGGATATTTTATTTATAAATGAGCATTGTTAACTGCACAGAAAGGAGATAACGTGTTGATGCAGCTTTAACAAGCTTCAGGCTATTTAGCAGTTCAGCCTCTGAGGACTGTGCTGTTGTTACTTAGAATGCACTTATGGAAATGTTGTCAACAACACAATTTATTTATTTTATTTCTAAATTAACACTGTCAACAGGAAGAAAAGTTTGAGAAATTGATTAAACAAATTGCCTATGAATGCTTTCAAGCATCTGGGTCACTGCCGAATGTCAGAAAAACATTATTAGAGCATTTAATTTTCCATTTGTTGACAATGTTTTTGACACTAAAAACTAGGGAATGTTTTTTTTTTTTTAAGTTTACCAGACAATTTGTCAAAGGTCTACTCTGTGCATAGCTGTTGCAAGAACACTTCCTATGTGAATGTCCCCTTATACTGAGGCTGAAAATGGAACTTACAAGTTAGTTTACGCTTTTATGCAGTGAATGTAAGAGTAAAAAGCAAGTTTAGCTCATGTCAGACACCTAGATAAAACACGTCTGTTACCATAGCAAACTGAGGCGCGCACAAGAAGTCCTGCAGAGATGTCCGTTGAAACGGTGACGCGCGAAGGATGCGCGTTTCACACTCCTTGAGTGACGTGACGGATCCCATTGAGCGCGCAAAACCGGCCAGAGAGCGCGCGTATGGCGGCGTGCGGCAAGCGCGGTGACAGTTCCCCTGCTGGGTTAAAAGATGACAGAGGAAAGAATGAAATGAACACACATGCTGGGACATCTTGTGTGAAAGGCTCACCAAAACTAGACCTTTTTTTTGTGTGTGTGTGTGTGTGTGTGTGCAGTGTGTGATAAGAATAAAGATAAAGAAGTGAAAATGGCGTATTTCTTAAAGCTCCCCAAACGGACCCATCTGGCTCATTGTTGTTCCTGACTTTAATTTGAAATTGATCGCGTTGACATTTTAAAGGCTATTGCGTTTGCCAGTAAGCTTGTGCCAAAAAATAAATAAATAAACACAAAAAGAAGCTGTAAACCTCAGCCATAGACCAAAGCATGTCCCGACACATTCTATTTAGCCTGATGTTACTATGACTTTCCTCGTTTTTGTCATTCTAATCAAGTTGAACTGTTTCTGGCATTATCTGGATCCAAGTTAAAACTTAAGGTTTTGTCCTGCTTCATATGGCATTGACAGCAGTCTAATGCATAGACACTGACACTGGCGAATTTTAACGCGAGTGTCTATTGGGACTTGCGCGATCCCGATCTCACTGGGGTGAGACCTGTCAATCAAACACCACGCGAATCAGCATTTCTCTGTCGCCGCGACCTTGTCAAACGGCAGTTGATATCTCCCCCAGGATAGCCTTATTATCGTTACTCATTATCTCCCTGTTTGAGAAGTCGTTTGTTATGATGACTGATGGACCTTTTAATCAGAGGAACGAGGGGAAGTTGTTGGAAAAAAACTAACTGTGCAGGGTCTGAGGAAAAGCGTAATGTTAGCACCTATATGTCATGGCAGATACCACTGTCACACATCTCACACATCAACAGATGTTATGATGTGAAGGCACTTACTCGATGATGTCAACCAGAGGACAAATTGCCTTATAGTAGACCTGAAGGATTGTAAAAAAAAACCAACAAAAAACACACACATATATATATAAAGCAGGCCACATTTAACCCCAAAACACAATTACAGTAACACTGTATATATATATATATTTTTTTTTTTACAGTGAACTGATTAGAGAAAAACATACAATTACAATTAAAAAACATCAAATGTCATGCAGATTTATATTTGTTGCACTGTATTATAAGATGACTCATTCTACAGGTTACATGAAATGTTCCTTTACATCTATTACATTATTATTATTAGACCTATTATATTTTTTCACCGTAAAGTGTAAGGGAACTTACAGTTAACCAATGAAGAGTTATTTTTTATTTATTTTTACTGTATATAGCATTTTTACAGTCTTTTACTGTTCAAATTAAGATATTTTTTTTACCCTGTTGCATGACTGCTTTACAAACTGACTAATACATAATGACATAGCTGTAAATGTCATAGAAGCTGTCCTAAAACAGGCTTCTCTATTTAATTTGATTTTGGGGTGAAAAATGACTTTGAACCCAGTAAGATGTGCATTATCTGTTTGACATGACTTGGAGACAAAGTGAATTGTTTATCTCTGTCCACATCAATCCGTCTGCTCAGGTTAGGAGGAGGGATGAGACAGAAGAAAGGGGAGAGGCCAGTGGCCCATCTTAAGGTGTTCTACAGAGCTGCCATGATCCAATTAGGAGATGATTGGGTCTAAGCTTCTAATCCTGACTTAAGAGTGCTGAGCGTGAGGGTGTGCTTAAACCAGCGTGAAAAACAAACATTACCCCATCACCAAAATCATGAGGTGGAAATTCCTTGTCTGTTACGCTGCTGTTGCACATCGTTCACAACATCCTAACACGTCCCATTCTGCCTGAGCACAAAATGAAAGCAGTTCATCTACAGACTTTGTTCAAAGAAGCGCACACACACACACCTTGATGCTGGCATATGCTCCAGTGCTGGGATGGTAGTTGAAATACCTGAAACAGCAGAGAGTAATGATGTCTAAAGATAGAAAGACACTATAGGTAGCGATTATCACCACACACACACAGACACACGCACATAAACAGGCGGCTGTACTTAAATTGGTTATTTTGAGTAGAAACAATTTTCACTCAATTTTTTTTGGTAAATTTCACAAATAATTACAAAGAAATGGCAGGCACCATTGAATTAAACATGACATTTTGAAGTAGAAAGAAATTGTACTTTCTTGTAAATAGCCTTATTTTATTTTATTCTTATTTACAGTTTCGAAAAATCATTTTAAACTATATTATTTTCTTTTAGTTGTATTAGTCTTTTTTACAGCAATTATACACTGTAAAAATAAAAGGTGCCTGGAGGAACCTTTTGGGGTTCTTCACTTTGCCACACCGGCGGAACCGTCTGTAGATCCTCTAGGCA
>FLSR01000512.1:129920-142660 GCA_900092035.1 Leuciscus waleckii
GCTGAGCC
This sequence comes from Leuciscus waleckii, assembly GCA_900092035.1. Lineage (NCBI taxonomy): Eukaryota > Metazoa > Chordata > Actinopteri > Cypriniformes > Leuciscidae > Leuciscus > Leuciscus waleckii. The sequence goes on from FLSR01000512.1 coordinate 129,929, forward strand.
CTGGAGAGTTATAAGCTACAGTAGCTCAGCATTCTGCCTCGGTACGCCTTTCTCGCGCATTCCCGAGTGACTGAGAACTCTGGCGGTCAGTAAGAATGAAACAGAACACTAGTTACGTATGTAACTGTGGTTCTGTGAATTCTGGATGACCGCCAGAGGCAGTGTTTACACTATGGATTATCGCAGTGCCAGCTAAATAGGTCGAGAGAATATACCAACAAAGTCACGTGGCTGAGCCCTGGAGAGTTATAAGCTACAGTAGCTCAGCATTCTGCCTCGGTACGCCTTTCTCGCGCATTCCCGAGTGACTGAGAACTCTGGCGGTCAGTAAGAATGAAACAGAACACTAGTTACGTATGTAACTGTGGTTCTGTGAATTCTGGATGACCGCCAGAGGCAGTGTTTACACTATGGATTATCGCAGTGCCAGCTAAATAGGTCGAGAGAATATACCAACAAAGTCACGTGGCTGAGCCCTGGAGAGTTATAAGCTACAGTAGCTCAGCATTCTGCCTCGGTACGCCTTTCTCGCGCATTCCCGAGTGACTGAGAACTCTGGCGGTCAGTAAGAATGAAACAGAACACTAGTTACGTATGTAACTGTGGTTCTGTGAATTCTGGATGACAGTCTCTAACAGTGAACAAATTTCCAGAGAGAGAGCCATTGCGCGAACCGCGTCTCTGACAATCGTAGGAACAATTCTTGAAAATCTGGGAGGCCGGCGTCGAAACTGTAGAGTATATCCCCTGCTCAGAGTCGCCAACACCCAGGGGTCTGCTGTGTTGGATCTCCAGTACTCCAGTTGATCTATTGAAAAATGATCGACTGCCGGCCTGACTGTCTCAGGCTTTATGTGTGCGATTTTTAGTGTTCGCGGGGGGACGCTGACGGTCGGCTCCGCCCACTTTTAGCTTAAAAAATGCTCTTCATAAACCTACGGGAACGTCACGGATGCTACGTCCATATTTGTTTTTACGGTCTATGGATATGTAGGGTTGTGAAGGACCCTAATAGGTGAAAGTGCCCACTCACTTTTGCCCAGTCTCGGCCAGAAATAAAATTCTGCTTATGCCACTCGTTGAAGTTTTCCAAAACATAGAGCACAGTATTACTAAATAGCTCCAATGAATAACTTGAGAATGGCATTTTAAAAAGACACAAAGCAGAGCATTAACACACAGCCTTAGGGTCCCACAGAGGTTATTATAGCAGATGTGCATTGTCTTGACATCAGGTAGCTGCCAGTGTTTTCAAAGTAACCTCATTAAAGCTGTCTGTTTGAGCTTGTCAGCAGTCAACAGTCTCCTCAGGACACTAGGGCCAATGACACACTGCTGTGTTAATGACTGTGCTCACCTCCAGGCCTCATTTGGGTGAGCCCTGTGGCAGACCAACAATGCTCAATGTAAACAGTTACTGTTTCGTGTTTGCAACATTATTACAGCATATTTGAATATGTCAGAATCACTTCAAGTGGTTTTCTTTGGCAAATCTCTTCACAGGAAATCTTTTGGTGATTTTTACAAAGAAATTAAAATGAGAATTCACTGTTTCCAAGCATGCCTAAATCTAGTCTTATTAAAAAATGATTGCATAAAAAACCTTAAGGTCCAGTTATCACGCAAGATGGACTGTTGATGAGAAACATCAACACTCCTAAACAACACGTTACAGATTCCACTAATTAGGGTGGGAATGAAAAATGTATTCAAATTGTGGAATCGGATAGCTAAGGTGTCACGGATTCAACGCCATCATCAACCCCAGACCCTGAGCTCCATCCACTTAATCAGCTTCACCTGAATACTAATCCAGCACACCTGCACCAACTCATCAGCACACAGTACATTAGCAGTCACCTATCACTTCACAATCATCTGGTATTGTTGTTCACTACTCGTCAACTTGCCCTGCTCCTTGCCTGTTCATCTCACATCATCAGCTCATCCGATCGTCTTCAGCATTGCGATCTCAGCACCTGCAAAACAAAGAGACAATTACTATCCAGCTAAGTGCATTCAACCTATCTTCATTCAGAACACTCACCTGTTGATTCTATTTGATCTCTGTCGCCGGTCAATAAACTTTCTGTGAATTGTATTACCTGTGTTGTGTCCTTCTGTCCGCTGACATAAGGTCAGGAATCAAATACTTTTTATAAAGTTAATTTCTATTTCACTAATCAATTCCTGTCTGCGCATTTTAATGTGATGTTAAACCAATCAACACAAGAAGACATGAAAGGGAACCCTTTTCTGTGAACACGCATCTGTAGTACACACCCACAGAAAGCTGCCTCTCAAATAGTGTGTGAATACTGAATTAAAGCAACACCAAAGATTCTTTTGTACCTTGAAATAATGTTTCCAAAATCGTTTCAGTGGTTCATCGACTCGTAACAGGATGAATGGCACTTCTGCATTCGCTTTGCGACCCTCTATCGGCTATAACCGCACTACGCAAGTTTGCCAGACTGGGGCCCTGTCCCAAATGGCACACTCCGGACTTGTAGACTTCCTCAGAGTCCACACTTTGGTGACGTCATGTAGTGCAGACCTATAGGGCCCTTGGCGCGAGTCCACGAGGGCGCATTGAGAGGTATTTTTGGGACAGACTCGATCGGCATGCCGGAAATAACGGTCTGGTTGTTGTTGGACAGGAGAAATCAAATTTTTGCGCTCCGACGTCTTATCTGCATGTCCACTACACAGCCTAATTTTACAGTTCTATATTTTGATATTGTGCATATCACCTGGGCATTAGACAATAGATAAATCATGCTTATTTAAATGATGTATACAGTTGTACATAATAATACATAATGTTCCATTTGAACTAAGATTACAATTTTAAAACATAATTTAAACATATTTTTTTCAATTTACAGGTTTCAATATTCATACTATGTTTACATATGACTCAGTAAAGCCCTGCCATTCGGTTCTATTTATTTAATGAATCATAATGCGATCGTATTATTAAACACGCTATTATTATGTTTGAGACATCAACCACTGCTCGATGACCATAATGTTTGTATAAACTGTAGGTAACAACTGGTAAAATGTACATTTAGGTCATAAAAACAGTAATATTTTCTTCTCAGCCATGTCAACAATTATCCGTGAGTGAAATCTCCTCCCATCTGTTGTCTGATTGGCCTTTCGCAAGGATTCCTGGGTAGTTAAAGTGCGTGGAGCCTGCATCTATGCGGGCTTCGTGGAAGACCGCTTCAAGGGTACAAAGGGGGCGCTGCTGAGCACACTTCAGAGAGGTAAAATGCTGAATGGGACGGCTTACGGACTCGTAGACTCAGCGAGCACGCGCAATTCAAGTCCACGAGACCGAAAGTCCGCATGAAGTGCGCCATTTGGGACAGGGCCTGGGTAGTGGATCTGTAGTTCGAATGAGACATAAGAAACTACAAATTTGACTTGCTTTACGGCAATCGTTACAATAGCAAAAAAATAGCAAGCAATGTCATTTTTTTGTTTTTCTTTGTTTCTGATGTCGCAATACATCATACTTTCAAGGCAAAACAAGTGAAAAAGGTAGATTTTGAGGTATTCACAAAAATGGTATCTAAAAGTATCTTTATGTATGTTTTCTGAGAGGAGTACCATTCCTTTGTCCATGAAAAACGATCTTACTCTGGCTGACTGACAGATGCGTGCAATCCCCATATACACACATACACAGAATTACAGTGTTTCAAAATATCTGTCTTGGCGAGTATTCCCTCAAATATTATCATCTGATGTGTAACATTATTGTAGGTCCATGTGGTACAGTAGGTCTTAATACATGGCCTGTCTATTTCATTAATGTTAATCAAACAATTGTGGTATAATGCAAAACTAAATTGAATATGTTGCCTATAGATAGTTGGTTTTGACTTGGTGTTCCAAATTTGGTGTTATTACCAGGGATTTTAAGATATGGTTGCTAGTGATTTTGTTTTGGAACCTTCAGAAAACTTTAAGTCGATTTTTCTCAAAATTTAATTTAGCTGATTCTACTGCTTCAGACGGGCAGCTCAGTAATTTATTGTCTGATTACAAAATTTGCAAACACGGGTCACATATCTAAAGACAATTTGTAATTTTCACTTGTAGGGTTCCAATGGGCCACCTGGTTTTCCAGGTATCGATGGAATAAAGGTAAGATAACAGGGGCCCTATCTTGCACCCAGCGCAATTGACTTTGTACACCGACGCATGTATCATTCCTATTTTGCACCCGCGCAAAGCGGACTTTTCCCTCCACAGAAGCACGTCGGTTAACTAAGAAATACACTTGCGCTCCCGGGGGCGGTTCAGCGCAAAGAGGAGGCGTGTTCCGGCGCAAACGTTCCTTCATGCTATTTTGCAGGTTTAGAAAACAATTGCGCCACTAACCAGGAAAAAAAAGTTTAAAGTCAGTGGCGCGTTGCGCATGTTATTCAAATGCTATTTTAAGGGCGCATGCTTGGCCATAATCAATGTAACGTGTGCACAACGCGTTTATTTCACGTTACGCCCAAACCACACCTATGAATAATGAAGTTACTTCAGACCAATCCCTTTTAGATTTGCGCCGGGCGCAAGAGGCATTTATCCCGCCGGGAAAATAGCAACAGCGCCGGAGATCCGCCCACAAAGTTACTTGCGCTTTGCGCTTGATACTTGCGTTTCAGATCGTTAAAATAGGGCCCAATATATCTTTATTTGTTTTACATTTCAATCAAAAACGTATTGCTTTGAATACACTATAAATTCCTATTTTTTTATTTTTAGGAATAACCCATACTTAGTTGGCTGGGGAAATAATATTGTCAAAATTCAGAAACACAAAGCCAAATGTACCATTTCCGTGAAGTATTACACTAGACCAAAGAAATGACTCATGACTATGCAGTGAATAGATTCATAATCTGGCTCAAAGTTTCACTATAATAATGATAATACTAGTGTAATACTTCACGGAAATGGTACATTTGGCTTTGTGTTACTGAATTTTCAAGTTCAAGTTCAAATCAAGTCTGAACTTAAGGAGTGCATGTTTTGAAATTTGACCAAGAATGCTAGCTGTGAGGCCAAACCTTCTTTCAATTTCAAATACAGCATAATAAGAAAAAGGTTGCGTTGTAAAAATATTTCCATGTTGCTCATATAGGGGAATGAGAGAAGCTGATGCATACCAGCCTTGTAATCTTCTCAAGCATTTAGAAATCCATTAAAACTGAAGGGTATGCATTAATTGGAAACAGAGTTGGACTATTTTCCGGTGGAAGCAATACTCACTTTTGAAGTTGAAGTTCTAAATGTTGGATGCCAGGTCTCATGTAATAGATCTCAGATGCACTGCAGTTATAAAACAGTCCAAGGCTCCTTTAAATGCAATCTAGTTCATCATGGAGACAGGTAAATCAGTAAATGTCTTTATTTTAAAAAGTAATCGAGGGGTGTTGGTGGGGGGTGGGGGGTGGGTATCCTTGTTTAAGAAGTCACATGACTCTTTTTAGAGAGATGGGCTGAATAGGTCACTGTGTGTTCTGTTATTTGTAGGGAGATATGGGTACGCCAGGATTAGATGGAATCCCTGGCGTAGATTTGTGGCAAATGTTGTGCAAGATTTCATCAGATCACAAGATTGATTATAGAATATCTATACTAATTACAAGTTCCATTGAGACAATGGCTTCATTTTTATATAAAAAAAAAAAAATATGTAGATTATCTCATTATTAGAAGTTAAATATCAAATATCATGGCCATATCATTTAATATTATAAAGTTTATCATCATATGTTATTTGATCTATAAAAAGTTATATGCCCATGTCCTTAGATGATCTGTTGTGTTTTCAGTGTATGTATTAGGCCTAAAGCTGTTCTGGGAGTAAGTAATGTTTATTTTAAATGGATAAATTCCATGTTCATTACTCCACAGGTCATGTACAGTAAGATGTAAGTAAGATGGCATGTACAGTAAAGTACAGGGCATCTGTAACATGAGTCTCATATCTTAAATGAAAATGAATTTAACCCCAGATGTAATCTGATCAAGCTGGACTATTTGGTACAGCCTAGTCCTTGAGTTTCTAGCCTTTATATATTTAACGCTGCTTAATTTATTTTCCATCAGGGTGACAGAGGTGAACAGGGTGAGAAGGTAAAACATGTTTTTACTCAAACTGATAATATGTCAGATGTGTTTTGTATGCATGTTTTTGATTTGTGGGGATCAGCATAATTCTGTTGCTTCAATATATGGAAATACATATAATTTTTTTTTTTTTTTTTTTTTTTTTTTTTTTTTTTAGTCTTCTTTGTGGCAGCCGCCCCCCGGTCACGGCCCCCATACCAAATGAACATCTGCTCTGATTTATGCCACTGGCTAGTGCGGTGGACGTAAATCTGAAGAGCACGAACGGGACACAGAAAGTGAAGTCTCTCCTGCTCCTGCGTCAGAAGCATTACCAGCGCTGACTCTAGTAGTTCAAATGGGTTGTTGACTAGCCCCTCACGGACCCCGGCTAAGTCCCATGAGGGAACTTTGACTCTGAAGGGAGGCCTCAGTCGCCTAGCTCCACGAATGAAGAGGGCGATCAGAAGGTGTTTCCCCACTGAAACCCCATCAATCAGAGGGTGGCAAGCTGAAATGCCGGCCACAAATACTCTGTGAGTAGAAGGAGGTACCTGCTGACAGCTTTTCCTGCAGAAACTCCTGCATTGAAACAATCTGGCAGGGGACTGAGTCTGCACGATGTATAGTGCACCACCTTTCAAAGACGCCCCACTTAAGGGCGTACATTCTTCTGGTGGAGAGAGCCCTAGCACTCAGAATGGTCTCTAATACATCCGCTGGAAGTCGAGCATTTCTTAGTCCAAACATGAAGATTTTGTAGCTCGGCCCCGGGATGGAATATTGTCCCCTGCACCTGAGAAAGGAGATCTCTCCTGTTCGGTATCGCCCAGGGCGAGCCGTCGAGGCAAGACACTATTTCTGGGAACCAGACTCTGGTCGACACTATCAGCAAGAGGCATGACCCTTGTGACAGACCTTCGCCAGGATTCCTGGGAGCAGAGTGATCGGTGGATACATGCATGGGCCATGGCGTCCAGACCCAGGGGGGCTAGAGGAGTCAGCGAGAAGTAAAGGGGACATTGCGCTGTTTCTTGTGAAGCAAAGAGGTCAACCGTAAAATCGCAAAATCCCCTTGTGTGAACTCCCGTCTCAACAATAGATCTGCTCCCACATTAATTCTTCCGGGAATGTGAATCGCCCTGAGGGAAAGGATCTTGTCCTGAGCCCAAACAGAACCTGCTGCGCTAGTTTGTTCAAACTGTGCGAACGCAGTCTGCCCTGGCGATTTATATAAGTGACAACCGCAGTGTTGTCCACACACACCAGGACATGGTAGCCTCTTAACTGGTGGAGGAAGTACTTCAGGGTCAGAAATACAGCCATCAATTCAAGGCAATTGATGTGCCAATCGAGACGACAGCCTCTCCAGACCCCTTGGCCTTTTTGTGTTGAATTTGAGACAATCATTTGACTGTCAACATTTTGAACTTGAATGTTTCTAAGAAAATGCTTAAGATTGCGAAGGTCTAGAATTGGAGGCAGCCCCCCATCTTTTTTGGGAACCAGAAAATAGCAGATGTAATAACCTGACTGTCTGTCTGGGAGGGGGACATGTCCTATGGCCCCTTTTTCCTGCATAGTTTGCAGTTCTTGTATCAGCAAGTGTGCCTGTTCCGGTTTCACGGTGTGTCACATTGAAACACGGAGGACGGCGTGCAAACTGTATTCTGTAGCTCTTTTGTATGGTTCTGAGAGCCCAAGGAGATATGTTTGGCAGTAGTTTCCACTCTGCCAACTTCTCCAAAAGGGACTTATTTTGATGCAGTGTCTTGTGACGCAACGTCTTGATGGGGGAATGTTAAATATCCCGTGTCCTGGGGAAAGGCAGGAAGCAACTGAATATTTAACATTTCGCTGGAAACCACTGCCCCTAAAACACCAACGGTGGTGGGGATAGAACAGTGCTGTCATGAGTGTGCTGGGAAGGAGCTACTTAATATATTTTTACGTGTAGCGTCCCGGGGCGTTCTTTTTTTTCTTCTCCAGCAGTTCAGCCTGGTACGCCTGCCATTGTGTGCAGAGCAGCATCAGCATGACCCGCTGACTGAAACGCTTTCCTTACCAACGTGAATGTTGTTCAACACGGCTTGGTTCAACACTTTATAAGTGACGATAAGTTCCACTATCTCCATAAGAGAGATAGCCCACGAGCACTCTTCCAACAGGGGCATCATCGTATAACCACCTGCCTTTGCACCCACGATAGCTGAATAAGTTGACGTCGAGGGCACAAAGACACATGAAGAAGGGAGAGACCATCGCTGATGCCCGTCCCCCTGGCTACCGGACAGAAATCTGCTCTAACTTCGAGCGCTTGCTCTTTCTCCTGTAGCCAGTCTGGCTGTAATCTGGCCAGTGCATGAGTGACCACCTCGAGTAACTCCTCATGCACTTTATCATCGTGGGAGGAGCACTCAAATGTGGCGTTCTCAAAGTCTATTTTGCCATTTAATTCCTCAGAATTAAATGTAGCCAAATTACAGTCAGACAAGATGTTAATACAAGCATCTAACTTCTCAAATCAGATGAGTATTAATAATTTCTTAGAACTAAATGCAGCCATATATCAATCTGACAAGTAAAAACAGTCTGGATGAAAGGCTGAATATAGTCATTTTAATATTAGAGCAGTTTCAACAAAGAATCATAAAATCATTGCTTGCAAACAAACACAATTCGTTTGCACGCCTTCATAGGAACAAGAGAGAAAAAGGGAATCTTCCGTCTGCTCAGTTCCCTCGCATTATATACATATGTAGCGGTCCCGTAATCCGTGCGTTGCCTTCGCAGACGCAAGATCCGAGCCACTATAGATTCTTTATCGATAAGATATTCTATGTCCTCAGGCCACTCTGAAGAAGCAGCGAGACGCGTGTCAGAAGCAGACAGGAGGACGACGCGATCTGAAGAGAGAACGAGAGAAAGGACGGACCCGTCTCCCACTCCTAAGCCAGATCGAGTCGCCGTATACTAGACGAGTGCAAAGCACTTTAATGGAGAGCAACTCACAGTGCTTGCACTCGCCATTCTCTCGACATGATTCTCGTTTCTTTTCGTTGTAGAGAAAGAGAATGAGAAAGACTTTATTCCTGCCTGACAAAACTAACTAAAAAGGTATAGTTTGAGTGGAAAGTGTTCCAGCACACAAGGTACACAATGCGGTTCTGAAGACAAAAGAACCTGATGACCCACCTGTCACTCGTCTATTTATAGCCTCTCACGTGCGCATTCCGATGACGCCATCATCAGAGGTTATTTAAGCCAAATTCTTTGGCGTGTTTGCCACACGTTCACAACCGGTCAAACGAAGACGTTTTCCCATAGTGCTTAAATCAAGCGCAGCATTAAGAATAGCTTTTAAAAGGCAACAGTCATAGTTTGAATTTGTCACTCATTTCCTTTGTCACTCATTTCCTTACTCATAATCAGAAGAGTCTGTGAAGTATCTCAAGATGAAATCCGAGTCAGGATATTGTTTCAGTATGCTAGTGGAAAATGCAGTCAGGGCACTATTAGAGGGGTTATGTGAATGTTGACATGTTGGCTGAATGTGAGTAAAAAAAGACAAAGAATTAGTAAGAGCACATGACAATTATTAATTTTCTCCAATTTTATGCACCGCCATGCGTGTCTTCTACCCTGGAAATCCAGAGTTCTCGCGAGAGCACAAGTTGAATTTGCACAGCGAGTTTACTCTGGCATCGAGTAATGATCCTCATTAAATATGCCTTTGTATCCGAGCTGCACCAATCACATCGGGTTATCTGATATAGGCGGGCCAGAGGTGAGCTAAACAGATGACGACAGCACTGTGACGTCGAAGTCATTAATAAACATTGATGGCTACCAAGATGGCTATGGATGAACACCAGTTGTTTGAAACGGCTTTGGCCACTACAATGAACTAGTTAGACTTGGCTTTTTATCTAAAGAGGAACAGAAGACGCGTTCGAATCGTTCCTTTGCAAGAAGGGCGTTTTTGCTGTTTTGCCGACCGGATATGGCAAGAGTCTAATCTACCAGTTAGCTCCGCTGGTAGCTAAGCGTATGGGGCTTGTTGTGATTGGTCGTAGTTTTATCCAATTGCGTGCAGTAAGATTTTCAAATGCATGCTTGGTGCCGCCCCTCGAGCTGGCCGATTTTCATTAGTTGATGCCAGACCATTAATCTTTCAGATTTAGGTCTGGATTTCCAGGCTATGTGTCTTCAGATTCCTTTTCTAAATGACTTTCACAGAGGCAGCCAAACACACATGGCACAGTATTAAAAAGTTTGTTACTTGTCAAAATCTTTATTCTCGGTGACAGTCCATTAATTGTGAGGACAATGTGTCACGGGGACAATGTTGATAGTGATCTGTTTCTCTTCATGTCTTGGATCACTCCTACCAGGGATCACACTTGAAGCAGTTGGCAGACTTACCCTTAACCACAGGCTTCCACCACCCTTTCTTTCTGAAAATGCTCATTTAGACCAATTTTGGACCATTTCGTCTCGTTGAGTCAAACACCCACACATTTTCAAACAGGTCAAATATAATGAAGCGGATTCCATCCCACCCTAGACCTGCACTGCATCCAGACATTTATTTTGAGCTTCAAATGGCTGGAATCAAACATAGAAAGGTCATCACCACTAGACCAGCTGCAGAAATAGACATTTTATTTGTTACAATAAAACTTGACAGTTGCATTCTTTGTATTTTTTAAAACTCACATTTAGAACTGTCTTTGCTTTTAAATAGATCTCTCATTAAATAGTTTATACACTTTTAATTAATATTTTTAACTAAAGCCAGTTATGCTTGTTTTCTCTAATGTTTTGTTTTAACATGAAACAACAGTGTATAATGAGGCAACACTGCTTGTGTACAGTTTATGCAATGTATTGAAATATTAAATATTATATTCTTTCTCTGACAGGGAGACATGGGAGAGCAGGGGCCAAAAGGTGACACTGGAGAGAAGGTCAGGCTGAACATCATATCTATACATATTTAATAGTATAACATGCTTAAACATGATTAACTGGGGGTGTATGGACTGTGATATTGTGACATTGCTACTCATAGAACAACATAACTAAACTTGTAGACTGTGAAATAATTGTTTTATGCTGAATAGTGTACTAGTCATCATTCTATTTTATTAATTTTTTATTCTAAAAGTATTAAACGCATTAATACATATGTTTTGAGGCTAATACACCTATAACTCTAGGGTGGTAGTAATGTGACTTTATGGAATTATATTCCATTTATTTCAACAGTTTGGACACAGAAAATAGGACATATGATAAAACGTTGTTTCTTGGGAAAGACTTTGATCTTTCTACATAGCTGTAATAGACCTATTTTGCCAAAGGTGTAAAATATGATTCAGGAAGTTAAAGCCTTAAACTTTTTATAACAGCAGACATCAGAGCATGTAAGTGAAGTGGAGCGGTGTGATGCTCCACTCAATATTCCGCTCTATGCCAGTGCGGTCTGCTCAATCACTCACGACCCAAGCAAATGCTCCATTCATGTACTGCTCACGCTCACTGGTAAAACGAAGTTCGTTTAAATCCCGCTCTGACATGGAATTTCTCTGTGATATATGTCTTTCTGTTTTTAATGAATTTCTTCAATAAATGTCTTAATTAGAGTAGACTATAGATAACAGTTATGAAATTTGTGGCTTTAAAGCAATATATTGTATAAAGTAGCATAAATAAACGTTACGTGACTTAATTGGAGTGCTGAATTGCAGAGTTTGTACAAATATATCCACGTCGCTATGATCAGATGCTTTCTTTACTGCGTTTTTTTCACCCCTGTCATTTTTGTTGTGTGTTTTTGTTATTGAGAGGAAAGGATGCAGCACATATTTACATATTTATCTAAACACCGCTCTCAGCAGCGTGAGGGTGTCGGGATGCTCACTAACAGTATACAGCTGCAAAGGTATTTCAAACCTCTTTTAAGTTCCACCCCTAACAAAGAAGACTTTGCTGTGAGTACATCACAAGCTGAATCTTTGCTAACTCAGTTTTTCCACACTTCCTTTCAATTTCTTCTCCTTATTCATTCTTTACTTTGATGATTACTGTGCATTTATGTGTTATGCGTAACTTCATTAAAACAATATTTGAACTCCATAACTTTAAACATATTTCACAGATTCATGAACCAGCAAATCACAAAGGGCATTCTGGGTTGATTGAGTGGTCCTGAGCAGCCAGAGCGGAATCTTCAGAAAGGCGTGAGGAAATATTACCACTCTAATATTACCGCAATAATGGGCAATTAACAGGCACATAGTCTGACTCAAATCAGGTTTAGCTAGTGATATATTTCAAACATACTGCAACATTTGTACAGCAAATATTATCACAATTATGGCGCTTTTCCACTACACAGTACCGGCTCGCCTCGACTCGCCTTTGTTTGGTTTTCCACTGTGTAAAAGTTGAACCTTTTTCGTATCACCTCCGGCGAGGTTCTGAGCGAGCTGAGGCGATACTAAAATGTGACGTGAAAACGTACTCGGTTACTAACGTAACCTCGGTTCTCTCTAGAAGAGGGAACGAGTACTTGCGTAAGTATCTTACGCTAGGGGAAAA
>FLSR01000513.1:0-19352 GCA_900092035.1 Leuciscus waleckii
TATGTCATGAATATTTACCTTTAAGTCATGGAAAAGTCTTGGAAAAGTCATGGAAATTTAATGGTAAAAATGTGTACGAACCCTGTAAAACAGTTTAAATATTTATTAGTGACACAAACAGTTCAAATGAAAGACACTGATCGAGTCAAGTCACCTTCATTTATATAGCGCTTTTAACAATATTGTTTCAAATCAGCTTTACAGTGATAATAGAAAATAACAGAGATCTGAAAGTAACAGAGAATGTTTTGGCTTTACAGAAGCTCTAGAATAAAGTTATTGTCCAGCTGAAGTAACTTTTTGATTGATTTACTTCCCTTTCAAAGATCATTAGTTATTAACTTAGGGGCCACTTACACGACACTGTTTTAACTGAAAACAGAAAACTTTCAATGCGTTTGGGCCGTTCATCTGCACGACAACAGTATTTGCTCGAGAATGCAAACTTTGGTTCCAAGGTGCAAGGTTTGAATTTTTTTTGAAAAACGTTATCATCTCTGTGTAACCTTCAGAAATGTGAATCCGTGAAAACACATGCATATTACGTGTTTAGTCTATATGAATGGGCATTTGAATATATATGTGCACAGACGCATGGCCTGCATCATTTTTAGTCGCTTCTCTGTATCCACGTTAGAGCCCTGCACGGGCCAAAAACTCCAGCCCTAACCCGGCCCTGGCCCGTGGTGTTAAAGTTCTACCCGACCCCAGCCCAAAAACGGCTGCAATTTTTTCAGCCCGAACCCAACCCGACCCGAGACCAACATAAATATCACTTTAAGCTCTCTCTGACGCGTGCGCTCTTTGATGCGCTCTCTCTGACGCGCGCTCTCTGATGCGCGCTGTCTCTGCTACACGCAAACACACACACACGTCACGCGCTACTAAGAGGTAAACTTTTATTATAGGCCTGAAACATCATGCCCACAAATATTGGACAGACTGTCCATTACAGAGAAGCATAAGCATGAAGGGAGAATATAGTGCTACGGGATCAAACCGCAAAAAAAAGTAAATAAATGCTACCTTTCTTTGCTTTTAAGTAACTGAACTGAAGAACAATGTTCAAAACAATGTCCAAAAATAACTCTTAGCCAACTGGCTAATGTTAAATAATATTAATAAAATAAATGAAAATCCGTTGAACTGTGTGTGTAGGGTAGGCTACACGTACGGTGGTCATCATTCAGTTTATTCACGAGTGCTGTGAAGAAAAAGACCAGCATCCACTGTTGAAGGCTTCAGAGATGTGCTCCTCTCCTCCAGCGTCCTCCCTGCTGTGCTGAGGACACGTTCGCTGCTACTGCTGCTTGCAGGTATGCTCAACACATGAAGGGCGAGTCTTGACAACAAAGGAATGGTCTTCGCATGTTGATTCCACCAACCCAGCAAATCTCGATCGTCATATTCCTTGCTGGGGTTAAGGTTGAGGTATATGTGGACCTCATCCTCCACAGCTGTGACATCACCCTGGGCGACATTCTCCCACTCCAATTCAAAGTCTGACAGGGCTCTCTTTTTTGCTGCAGGTGACAGAGTATCTGACGTCACCTCTCTAGCGCCAGGCTCCTCAGTTGCATTTCCACTGGTTGCTTGATAGCTTGCGATCCAACTCTTTGCATCTTGCAGGATGGCATTTCTCTCAGTTTCACAAAACATCCGCAACTGGTTGTATTTTGGCCACAGGAATATTGCCAGCTTATGGAGTGACTGAATCTGGACCTTCCTACCAATCCATTCCAAGTGGCGCGTGCGAATGGTGGCTTGATAAGGCATGTCAGTGCTTACTGGCTGACAATGACGCTTCAGCTTCTCATGCCACAACACAACAAGGTTCAAGGTTGGATATTGATCACCTTCCAACTCCCTCTGGGCTTCGTAGTAGGGGTGGAGAAAACCGACCAAAAAATCCAGAACATCTGGGGACACATCAGCCATTCTTTGGGCCTCTCCACGACTCTCCAGCTTTTCATGTAGTTCAGCATACACGTCCTTGATAGACTTGAGCGTGAGATATACAGTGCTGTAACGTGTTTCTGCCATCTGCAGAACGGTCTTGGATAACTGACTTGCCAGACCGCTTTGTTTTACGAAGCGGACTACTTTCTTAACAGCCAGCAACGTTCCACCAACCTCTGGGACTGTTACTGACAGCTCAGTGATGTCCAAGGCATGTCGGAGGACCGTGTTGTAGATGTGGTCCTGACAGTCCAAGCGCCGGTAAGGTCGTAATGCAGCAACAATATTCGAACCTTGGTCTGTTACCCACACCACCTTACTCATTACAGAGGGATCAAACTTGAGAACTGACAAAAGCTGCTTCTGCAATTCCTTGCGGGTATTTTCAGCTGTTTTAGCATCATTGTGAGGGAACATGGCAGTGGTGAGTTCATTACTCTTCAACTTGAAATCTGACGTTATGAAGTGTCTGTAGTCATCCCAACATTAACTCAACACATCACCTCTTTTATCTCAGCAACAATCACTTCTCTTTTTGTTGTTGCCTTTTCCTGGCATCTGTGAGAGATAGTCGTGGGGTCAGGCAGCAACTTTTCAGCAGACATGTGACCATTGGCTGCTCCAACGTTTATTAGTTCCTGGGCTAACTTTATAAATCCTCCGCAAGCCACCGTTTGGAATGGCCGTATGTCTTCGCAGCAGAAATCCACACACTTGTCGTGACTTGGGATCTGGCATTAGGTGGCACTGGCTTCGAGAAGAACTCGGACATTGATAACTGTCTGCTTGTGCTAGCGGAGTTACTAGCTGCAGCGCAGCCGTGCTCGACATGCCGTTGTAGATGAGATGTTCCTGTTTTTTTGCTATCATATGTAAGGATATGATATACACATTACCAATTGGCTTATTGTCTGTTGTCATAATCAAATCAAACATTTTCCAAAATGCAGCTTTTCCCGAAGCATTCAGAACTTTTATTAACTCCCCACGCTCCAACTTCTCCTTGATGTTCTGCATGGTCAATTGTCAGTGGCACGTGAGTGACGCGTGCGTGTATATGCGTATTGTGTTTGTGTTACTTTCTTAGGCGATGTATAATATTTATTATATAATCAATATAACAATATTTCATACACCCTATGTGATGTGTGCTCTGCACGTATATAGGGCACAATGAAAGGAGAGAAGCTAAATAAGCCCGAGTGCGACCTGAGCCCGATCTGTAAAAAAAAAAAATGGCCCGAATGGGCTTAGCTTGTCGGGTCCCGACGGGTTGGCCCGAATGGGCTTAGCTTGTCGGGTCCCGACGGGTTTGCAGACCTCTAATCCATGTGAACTGCAGACCTGCCAACCTGTACGCATTTTGCGTAGCGAATACGCATTTTGACTTCAAAGTACGCTGGTAAGATTTGTCACTCTAAACTACGCAAAAACCTGGTGACGCCTCTTTGCAAGCGCTGTCCTCAAATCAAGCTACAGCAAAAGAAGAAGAGTTCGACCAATCATAGTGCTGGGTTCATTCCCCAAATAGCAAGCGGGGATGATTGACAGATGCGTAAGGCCTATCATTAAAAAGAGACTGAAAATCGACACCAATAAAGATTCCCGCTCGATCCCCCTTCCACTCTCGCGGCCGCCGTCTGACTGATTTCATAAGCGAGGACAGTACAGTACGGTACTTCTGACTCCTGAAGGTAAACGGCCTGGGGTCGATGTGTAAAGTTGATTGTTGAGTTAACTTAATCTTATGGATTCGATGATCACACAGATCGCATGGATTATCTTAAAATACTCCGTTAAAGGGATACTCTACTTTTTTTGGAAATAGGCTCATTTTACATATAATTTTTACATGATATGACGCAGCGCCTGAAAATAGTCCCCGTTCGGTAGCCTATTATCAGGCGGCATGCGCTGCGTCATATCATTACGCCTGCTGGACTCATGGTACTGCAGCAAAGTTTCTTGATTATTACGCAGGAATGAGAGTATAGTGAATGATTAATTAAAAGATTATTCTGTTGGACAGTAGCGTGTGTGTTTTACAGCCACTAACAGTAACACTAGCATGTGGCAGTGATGGGAAACCGAGGCTTTCTGAAGCATTTGAGGCTTTAATCAAATTGTGCTGAAAAAAGGTTAATTACTTGAAGCTTTAACACAGTGTGCATTGGTGACATCTGGTGGTCACACTGGTTTTCTACACCATATCTGACAAATCACCACAGAAAATAAAAAGCATGACCAAACGAAGCTTCAGAAGTCTGTGACATACAAGAGAGGGATCAATGGTGTTCTGTCTAATCACATCTAAACTATAGTCATGTGTAGCCTGGTCAACGGATTCACATATTGATCAATAATATAAAGTATACAAGTTTTTGATCATAATTATAGTTTTTGTAATTGAAAAATTTTTTGGGGTGTTCTGTTTTAAAGTGCCCCTATTATGCTATTTTAAAGTTTCCTAATGTTGTTGTGGAGTCTCCTACAATAGGTTTACATGCATCAAAGGTAAAAAAACTATCTAATTTCCTCATAATATACATTTGCACATCATCACATTTTCAATGATTCTCAAATGACTCGTCAGATGAATCAATCTCTCTAAATCCCGCCTTTCCGCGAGCTTCTCTGCTCTGATTGGCCAGACAGCTCAGTCTGTTGTGATTGGTCTACCGCGTACAGCGCGTCGAAAACTAAAACGGCCATTGCCATAACAACGTCAGCTGTCCTGAGGCTTCCTACACCATAAATTAAAGACAGTAACGAACAATGATGTCGATTTGACCATATCAATGCGAGCGCGAGTCTGATGATGAAACACTGGAAGAACTAGTTATTCAACCCGAACCTCCATCAGGACGACTCGAGCAGGACTCAGTGTTTCTCAGTGATACTCTACTCAGTCTAGGACATTATGAGATGTTGCAACTGTAATTCCTCACCATCAGCATTAACGGTGTATGATTATGATCCAGGCAGCATTACAGGTCAGAGGTCAGATCAGGATTGGTAGCATTCAAATATTCATCCAGTTTTTTCTCCATTCTGTCACTGATGGAGTTTGTGTTTTTGCCACTGTCGCCTCAGGCTTGCTTAGAAACACCAAACTCCTCACGACATTCAGACAGCACATCCAGAATTTAGAAAAACACAGAATGGTTATTTGCTGTTAATAAACATACTCGCCGTATGACTCATTGCATCAGGCCATAAATTAGTTATTCCTCTAACATTTTTCATTGCATTCTTGTGATTTTTTACACGTATGGGATCCCCCACTCAATCATTATTTGAATCACATATAGTATAAATAAAGTATAAAGTATAAAACAATAATGAATGTTTGTCATCACTGGGCTGCAGATAGGGCTATAGGCTAACATTCATCCTGGTGTTGTAATTTCTTTTTTTCTCTCTCTCCCTTTCATTTAGGTTATGAGAGACTTCACATTTTGGACTAAGTTTGCCAATGGTTAAGAGATATTAACTTGGGTGATTCTGTGAAACTTTAGTCGGTGAGCTTCAAGTATTCTGTGATCGGTGCACCTGTGCCCTAACTGCCATGGAAGAACAGTCTCTTACAACAAATACCTCAAACACCTGCAGTATTTCCATGAGACTGAGCCACATTTCTTTGTTGTATGCGGACACAATGGCTGCCAAAAAAGGTACAAAAGAGTGAGTTCTTTACGTGTCCGTGTTTTTTAGACTCATAAAATCTTAAGAAACACAGAGGATTCTGAGAACAATCAAGAGGCTCCAGGCACCTCAACTACTTTTAACGATTTCGAGGAGTCTTTTGATTCTGAAGAAAGAAATATCAATTTTTCAGAAAAAAAATATGTGGGTTCAGATCACCAATTGAGAGACATTTTGCATTGTTTTGTTTAAAACTAAAAGAAAAGCACATCATACTATACTAATTGAATTTTAATTAACAGTCTAAGGACCTTCTACGGTTTTGTCTAGAAGAAACAAATATCAGTATTGATAATCATTCAAACTTAAAGTCCTTGGTTGAAGACAACCTCTTTGGGAAGTGTTTTGATGTTATTGTGTCAGACTATCAGTTTGAGAGATTACTGTATTAGAGGGTTTGGGTTAATTGAACCAGTTTATTCACTGGTATACATTTACTGGTATACATTTACTCGGACATGACTCAACAGGAAGAAAAGAGACTTTTCACTATATTCCCATTTTGGAAGTTTTAAAAAATATTCTGAAAAGAGATTATGTTTTTCATTATGTTGTGGAAGACACAGTTTTTGATGGAGAAACACTTAAAGTCCCCGTGAACCGGAAGTTGCAAACGGCTTTTCTCCAGTGTTGTGAAGTATTTCCCAGTGAAACGGAATATTGAACAGAGGGCAGGGTTTTACTCTAGTGCTCCTCCTCTCCATCTCTGCTCATAGCAGACTAACGGTTTGAGGGGAGTGGTTAAGCGTTTTTCAACCCAAGCCGTCAAGCCTATGTCATCAGAGAGGGACCGCCATTCCAGACCGGAAGTAACTTTTCAGACTTTGATTAAAGATTACCAGGGCAAACAATTTTTTTCTGTGTCTTAACTTGCACGGATTAATTGTTCACCACAAGACTAGTAATATGCGCTAACAAAGTAAATAGGTTCAATTTTGATTTCATGTCGACTTTAAAGACTTCACAGATGGATTCATTTTTCAGAAGCATGCCTTTTTTGATGGTTCTGAGACACAGCTGAGGCTCCAGTTATATCCTGATGAATTTGAAATTTGAAATTGTTTAGGATCTAAAAGGCAGATCTACAACATTTTAAGGGGCTACATCATTTTCTCCCAGACAGAGTTTAAAATAAATGAGGACTAGGCTAATTCTACTTAAATTAATACGGACTTAAAAAATGGCTTTCCGAGACATTGCTTTATTTGAGATTAAGTAGTACCCGACTAGGGAGTTGCAGACTAAGGTTAAAAGACTAACTAGCTACTCTCTGTGAAGCCCGATTAGAGTAAGGTTGTGCACTTGGTGCAGACCTGAGGTTGCTTCAAAAACCAGGGCTGGACCCTTAAGAAACATTAACATTGTGTGGAACTGGAGAGTAAATCACCCAACCAAACAATGGACAAAGGTAAAAGACAACGTTCAAAGAATTTCAGTGACTTCGAAAGGACCCTTTTGAAGCAAATTGTGTCAAACCACCCAATTATTGAGAACAAACAGCATGATTCAGCAACAGAAAACAAGAAAAAGAATGCTTGAACTTCAATTTGCAATGAATTTAACTCGAATGAAAAAGTAAGCAACAATGTTGGAGAACTGCATAGAGGGAGTGCACACACTTTGTACATTTATTGAGAACCAGTTTTTACGATTTCTGTACTCCTCAGAATCTGCAGTAGGGGGACACTTTATTGGAATATGACATCCATCAATACAGCCAATGACTCCAGGGAAGTTTCCATATTCAAAGAACTCCTTGTAGTTGGCTTGGCCAGCAGCATCAGGAAACTTGATGTAGTCGTCCTTCAGTTCACATATAGCTTTGCACACTTTGTGGACTATTTTACACTCAGTTGGTTCACTTACGCCACACAAATCGCCTGTTTCACGATGGAAGGTTCCACATGCCAAAAACCTTAAGGTTATCAGTACTTGTAGCGAAGGAGGGATAGGCATTCCCCTAAAAGAATCAGATGAAAGCCTTGTCTCAAGCAGACAAATTATGTCTGCTGCAGTTGCTTTGTACATGCGAAAACGATCACAAAAGTTGATGTCATCAAAATCATTCAGTGGGTTGCTCCTGTCCATAACCACCCTTCTGTCTGGTCTAAATGGAGCTCTTTCATCATCATTAAAATAGTCCAGGTAATCCATTTTCCTCTATTGCTAAGGTCAATCTGGAGGCCAACATCAATTAATCTGAAGTTAAATCTGCCTCTGGCCAGGTTTAGTTTAACCCTCTGGGGTCTAAGGGGTTTTTGGGGTCCTTGAGAGGTTCTGACATGCCCTGACATTTGTGCTTTTTTCAGTTGCTTATAAACATATTAATGGCAAAGGTATAATTACACTCTATTTAGCACAAACAGGGCTACCATAATATGTGAGCAACATGCATGTACATGATTGTATTTTTGAGAGAATAATGTTTATGCATGGTTATTCAAAAAACTAAAAACTAAAGTTTCTGAAATAAGACCACAAAACACATACTAAATATGTGACAATAAGACTTTTGACTAATGGATGTCATTGCCTAGAGTTTTTTCTTCAAAATGATGTGAAAATCATCCTGCCCTTATCATTCACATAACACAATACATTGATTTAAATATTGTAAAACACTTTTTGTTTGTAAAAGCAATATGCGCAAGAGGCGTCAACCATTCA
The DNA here is from genome assembly GCA_900092035.1 of Leuciscus waleckii. Taxonomy (NCBI): domain Eukaryota; kingdom Metazoa; phylum Chordata; class Actinopteri; order Cypriniformes; family Leuciscidae; genus Leuciscus; species Leuciscus waleckii. The sequence continues at coordinate 8,332 of FLSR01000513.1, forward strand.
ACAGCATCATGCATATGTAGTGGTTCACACCTCAGGAGACAATGGGGCCCGCATACTTAATGAGCCATTCATTCAGGTGTGTCACCTATAGACACAAGAAAGAATGCAAGAGCAATATATATATATATATATATATTCTACCAAATTGGTTCACAGTTATATATATTGTTCTTGCATTCTTTCTTGTGGCTATAGGTGACACACCTGAATGAATGGCTCATTAAGTAAGCGGGCCCCATTGTCTCCTGAGGTGTGAACCACTACATATGCATGATGCTGTTGAATGGTTGACGCCCCTTGCGCATATTGCCTTTACAAACAAAAAGTGTGTTACAAGATTTAAATCAATGTATTGTGTTATGTGAATGATAAGGACTGGATGATTTTCACATCATTTTGAAGAAAAAACCCTTATTTCAGAAACTTTATTTTTTAGTTTTTTCAATAACCATGCATAAACATTATTCTCTCAAAAATAGAAACATGTACATGCATGTTGCTCACATATTATGGTAGCCCTGTTTGTGCTAAATAGAGTGTAATTACACCTTTGCCATTAATATGTTTATAAGCAACAGAAAAAAGCACAAATGTCAGGGCATGTCAGAACAGCTCAAGGACCCCAAAAATCCCTCAGACCCCAGAGGGTTAAGTATCTATACTTAAAGCCTGCTACTGTTGGACAGGTAGAGGGATGAATGTACCCAGATGCTAAAGCCTCCTCAATGTATGTCTACATGGCCAAGGTTTCAGGTCTTGTCAGTGGTTATACTTTACTCCCAGGTGGCACTGGGCTTTGCTGAAAACCTCTGTGAATGCTGCATACTCTGCTGCAATATTAGTTTCAACTTGGGTATCTGGGCTTTCAATACTGATAGTTTAACATGGCAAGGAAACAGTGACATGAAGACAATTTGATTGATATTAAAGGGCTAGTTCACCCAAAAATGACAATTCTGTCAGTAATTATTCTTCCTCATGTAGAATATAGGCTCACTATTGGCCAGCATCACACGCATCACACACATGACCAGCGTCGGCCAATCTAAAAATCTGATGTTCAAGTTTCACTTACAGAGAAGCCTATGGAGGAGTGAGACAGCTCTCAGATTTCATCAGAAATATCTTAATTTGTGTTCTGAAGATGAACGAAAGTCTTACGGGGTTGAACGACATGAGGGAGAGTCATTACTGACAGAGTTTTCATTTCTGGGGGAACTAACCCTTTAACTAAGGTAGTTACCTAATATCTCCTCAGTAACTGGTGTCTCTTCTCTCTGTGTTCCAGAGCACACGGGTCGCTCTCAGCCGTACTCGTACGAGCGTCTGGCGTTCGGTGCGTGCGCGGGTCTGATCGGTCAGTCCTCCTCGTACCCGCTGGATGTGGTGCGCAGACGCATGCAGACGGCCGGCGTCACCGGACACACGTACGGCACCATCTCCGGCACCATGAGGGACATCGTGGCGGAGGAGGGCGTGATCCGAGGACTCTACAAGGGCCTGAGCATGAACTGGGTCAAAGGGCCCATCGCTGTGGGCATCAGCTTCATGACCTTCGACCTCTCGCAGATCCTGCTGCGCAAGTTTCAGCAGTTCAACTACAGCGCGCGGTAGCAGCGTAGCGACCCGAAGTAAAACAGAACAAATTTAGTCTCTTTTTTTTGGGTGACACTTTACAATCAGGTTCATTTGTTAACATTAGCTGATGTATTAATGAACTGACATTTGTGACTGTGTTAGTTAATCAGTGCATTAGTTCACAGTGCATTAACTAATGTTAACAAATGCAATCTTATTAATGTATTAGTAAATGAGATTAAAAAACACTCATTCTTAGTTCGTGTTGACTAATGTTAACTAATGATCCTGATTGTAAAGTGTCACTCTTTTGAGAATATGCTGCCAATGAGGAGGATGAGGAACAGTTGTTTAGCTTTTGATTTCTGATGCAAGCGGTTTGTGTTTAGAGCGAGCGAGTGTGTGTGTGTGTGTGTGTGTGTGTGTGTGTGTGTGTGTGTGTTTGGTACAGAGACGCGCTGAATGTACGTCCCGCCGTCACAGACTGAACGTCCTGTAAGTGCAATACCGACTGAATGCGTTTCTGGACTGATGGAAGTACACACACACACACACACATGTCCAGTTTACAGCGTGTGTTTGTCTCGACATCACGTTCATATCAGGGTGAGACTCATGACATGATCAGGTCATTTTTCACTCTGAAATCAAAAGATGCGGATAATATTCTAAATAAGATTTTACATGAATTGCATGCATCCATTTAGGACCATTGAGAGTTATGTATTTTTGCACAACAATAACACACATTTTACCTCAGATTAAATGTTAGCTAAAAGTATAATTATAGGTATACTTCATGGTAGCATTTGTTGTTTTGAATATAATTTGTGATTATAATTTTTAAAAAGCACATCACTTTTTCTCAAATTATATATTACTTAAAAGTATAATTGTATGTAAATGGTAGTATTTGTTGTTTTGAATTTAATTTAATTGCTGATTTGCTGATTTTACAGGAAACATCCCTTCCTGCAATATAGTAACAAAAACACGTTATGTTTAATTCATTATAAAAGTAGCCATAATATACATTTATGATGCATTATAATATTTGCGGATTCCTTTGAAATTAATTGTTTATTTCTAAAGGTGTAACAATGAATAGATAAGTGTTAGAGATGAGATGAGGTTACAGTTATTGATGATGCATGGCATTATAAGAAGGCATTATTAATGCATTACAAATACTTGCAGAATGTATTATATAAAGTGTTACCGAAATACTTTTGTATTATTTTGGGGTGAAATATGAGCTGGTCATCTCGTCTTGAGGTTCACCCGTTTTACCCTTTATCGCTGATCCAGGACAGGGTAGTAGTGTGTGTGTGTGTTTTGCACAGGTGTGTGTGTGTGTGTGTGTGTGTGTGTGTGTGTGTGTGTGTGTGTGTAGCCGGACAGGGTAGTAGTGTGTGTGTGTGTTTTGCACATGTGTGTGTGTGTGTGTGTGTGTGTGTGTGTGTGTGTGTGTAGCTCCCAAGTGCCTGGAGAGAGAAACGAAACACATGAACTTCAGCATCCTCCCTCACAGAGGGACACTACAGTGTTACTGACTGCTGTAATTAACCAATATTCATCTGGATAATGAACAAATCAGATTCGGTCTTACCATTAGTGTGTTACTGAAAGGAGAGACTTTTAATATGAAACTACAGGACTCGTTGGACGAATATTGAATTATACAGTGACTCCAAAAAGTATTTGTTCACTTCAGTCAATGTGATTCATTAGATCTGAATCTTGATTGTTTCATCATTTTTAAACCTGTTACAATAAATGACACTTGATATTTTCATGACAGTGACATTTCAGATGTGTATTAAGAGTATAGACACTTCTTGGGGCTGTTGTATTCACTCACAGTTATCATCTCGTTCTGATTCCAACTAACCTGACAATCACACGACGCTCAAGCACAACGATTATAATCTAATAAATGGCTTTTAAACAACCGAGACTCCTAATAAAACACTGATATTTATCTGGAGCAACTCAACGAGCAATTCTGGAAACTCTGATGAATTCATGCGCGCTTTAATGAAACTGAGGAGAATCACTGGTGAGATTCATCGTGAAGTTTCATTCTGTGTTTATCAAACGAATCTCATGCTAATGCTAATGCGCTAAAATGACTCAAGACTGTTTGTAAATCGAAGAGATTTGTGCCAAATAAACTAATGATATTATAATCAAGCCTTTTTCCCCTCATCATTTATTCATATTGTCTGAACACACACTTGTAAATGGTGAGTTTTCGAGATCGTAAAGGAGTCAGTGAATGTTGAATCAGTGTGTTGGTGATTCCTCTAGATGGCAGCATAAAGCAGCCGCTGAACTGAAGCTCGTGTGTCTGGTGTTTTACTGACACTGATGTTATATTATACAGCGCTTTCTACAGTACAGAGTTTCAAAGCAGCTTTACTGAGTTAACAGGAAAATAATACTAGTTTGTTTCCAAAAGAAAATAGCGTCACAGTCCAGCTTAAGTAAGTTCAGTGATGGTTCATTTTTGTTGTAAAAAAAGTGTATTTGGAAAGCAGAGACGTTTGAGGGGATTCCCGGGAAATGCTCAGAGGTGACGAGGAGTTGAGAAAAGCAATATTCATTTCCAGCGAATTTAGTAAAACTTTTAAACTTTAATAGTCATTTAAATACCTTTTCTCAATTATCTGGACTACAAACTTTAGGAGATTATTTTTGATTGTCTGTTCTTTGAAATTTAGCAATAATAATCATTTAAAAAAAAAAATCTATTATTTAATTGTTTTTCCACATAAACGGCCCATATCTTAAAATGGAACGTTGCGACTTCCGACTCATTTCGCCACATCGGGTCACATATATATTTGCTATTTTATTAATTGTATAAAAGGTTATACAATTACAACAACAATTAAAATTGTAACAATATTTCCAGTGTAATCTAAAACCAAAGTATACATTTTATCATATTTATTTCAAAGTTAAGGATTCATTAGTTTGAATATAGCCTACATTGGAACAAACACTATAATAACATCTTAGTTGATGACTTTATTTTTGGCAAAACATAATATATATATAGGCCTATATATATAACATATGAGCAGAAATTGGCAACATTATAAGCTTATTTGATGTTGCAGTATTTTACAGTAAAAAAATTGTAATCTATCCAATTATTGTAGTCGATTTTTACTCATCTCAGTATATCAATAGAGTTTGGTAAAAGCTGTTCATTCATTCACACACAAAAACGCGATTCATATTTAAACAGTCTTTTTGCGTGTACAGACACTATTGCGATTAGAACAAAGCAAACATAGAACTGACCTATTCCTCAGCCGGATCCGTTTGCTCCTCGAAATGAAACTTCCAGCACTTCTGAGGTAAATTTTCCAGGATTATTATTAAGATAGTATTATTCTTCACAGCGTCGTAAAGTACATGAGTCTGAAAGTGAACTCGCGGTGTGTGTTATCCAGCTGATGTGGGCGTTTCACAGGTTAGATAATTTGCGTTTGAATAGCGCGTGCTCTCCGTGGGCGGGGTCACATTAAAACTTAATAGCTGAGATGAGAACGACTGACATCTCTCTCTTTTCATACGTATTACATAAACTGTGAATATTTGTTTTTTATTAAAATGACTTAATTTAAAAGAAGAGAATTCAGCTTCATGCCTGTGTGTCTGTATGCCTGTTTGACTGAGTATTCGCTGAGTTATTGTTCATTTTCGGACGCGTTTCAGAATGGAATTCACTGACAGAGATAAGGCAGAACTCGCATCATGTTTATTTTTCTTTATTTGGCAAAAAGCACAACACTTTGTTTTTATTTTGAGTATACACAAAAATAAAACACACTTAACAGGATCGATTGATGTATGAAACTTGTATGTAAGATCAAAATCAACAGAGTATTTTGAGTCTCTTTTGCACTGATAAGAATAAAGCGAGCAGATCATGCCGGCGTGATTGCCGACCTAAGGGGGTTAAGGAAACAATGGGATCCAAAAGCAAATGCAATCAATGAGAGTATTAAAAGTACAAAATAAACTGAGACGGTCAGATGTTGCAGACTGCTGGCGGTAGCTGACGGCTTTGGCAGCGAGGAATGGACTGCAGTGGGCAAGTGGCTCAAACTGCTGATCGGTAATTCCAGCAGGTGATCCAACATGAACCAGAGACAAAACTGGAACAGGAACTACACACACGACAGCAAGAGCAAATGGCAGACATGGTCCAAACAACGACCTGGCAAAGACTGACGGCAACACAAGGGTAGATATAGTGAGAGATAATGAGTGTCAGGTGAGGTTGGCCTGATTAACTCATTGTAAGACTTGTTTTTCTGCTAAGAAAAAAGCTGAGATCAAACACCCTGCAATAAAACAACAAAACTCACTAACCTGGAGAGAAGATCTCATTGAAAGAGTGTAGGACACCACCTTGCCCAAACTTCTCGGATTGATTTTCTATGCATCCCCCCTCTCCCTACTCCCTTCCCCCATATTCAAGTCACAGAAAGTTTTCTAAGAATGTCTATATCCTACATAGCAAACAATGTAGGCCTGAATGTGTCCTCAAGTGGCACTGCTAGCCTCCTGTTGGTAATGGCATTTCTCCTGTCAGCCAGAGCTGGGCCATATGTGGCAATGATGGCACAACATGGATCATGGCAAACAACATGAGGGTGATTGTTGGTGTCACAATTATGGTGATCAGTGTTTGCTTTAGTTGGGCTCTTGACCCTTGACTTTTTAACATACATTTTTATTTTGCTGCTTTAACTGTGTGTTTCTGATGCACATTTATTATGGCAAAAAAATGCAAGGGAAAATTTCATCAGATGATGTTGGTCACATATTGGTGATGATATCGTCATCATGTAGTGGCCTGATTCACTGATATTAAAGACACATCTTTGAGTAGACTAGCAATTAATTTCACATGACTTTAGTAGCTTGTTTTGTGACGTTCAGAGTTGATCTGATTTTGTTTCTTTTTGTTTTTTTTGTCACCATTGTTGAGATTCATTAACCTTCCCAGTCCACAGAGTACTGGAATCTGTGCACACTCTGTCCAGAATACATCTAACCGAATAGACAGGTACCCAATCTGCAAGTGGCGGCGGTGGGGGAACCGGGCCGCAGTGAGTCAATGAGAGATTATTAAAAGTACTCTAATTATGATCACACACTTGTATATTGTATATCGTCGCTGCCCAATGAAACTCACGTATGTCCAAAACGGTTACTTTTCAGGAAGTGAAAAAAACACCGTAATTTCAAAAGCAGTTGAACGTAGCGTTGTCATACTTGGTACGGCATCTTTAAATGTTACCATATTCTTGCCAGTGTAATGATATAATCCACATTTGACCAAAATCGAGTTTAAATGGACATACGTGCATATTTTACAGTAACGGTGGTCGATACGCGTTCTTCCGATCATTAATTAGAATGGCCAAGTCGCGTTTCATATTGACAGATGAATAGGCTACGCTCAGTTTATTAAATAGCCTACGTCTCAGTTTATTAAATGTCTCATGCAAACTATGAAGGGACAATGAATCAATACACTCATTGCTGACCCCAGGGCCGGTGCGTCCATATAGGCGAACTAGGCAATTGCCTAGAGCGGCACTTTTGTAAGGGCAGCAAAATGTGTGCCAACCGGGAATGAACAATTCACAAAATAGGCTAGGCTATATGATCATATAATCATACATAATTAGAGAGCCTTTTCTTTCTTTTTTTTTTTTTTTTTTATACAAAACGAAATTCATTTAAAACAAGTCTTTCTACAAAACAAAACTTAATTAAGTGGTCAAAATCATGTCTGACCCACGCCATGTCTCTCGATATATTGCGCATCCTATCTTACTCGTGCGGTTCACTTTTCATAATCAACATAGATGAAAAAATAACATTATAATATTTTAACAAATATGAAACTAAATGAGCTTATTTAATGGCTACAACACGTATAGTAGGCCTACAGACTCTCTATTTGTACAAATTGCTGCACATTCATTTTATTCTGAATTTTGCACACATAAGTTGAAAGGCATTTGTTTGTGCATGCACGTAAAATATATCTGCAACATTTATCAAGTTCACTGATAATTATGCATGCATTTTTAATTATTATCTTAATGAATAATGTAACAAGCATGTACGAAGCATGTAAACTGCGTTGTTTGTTTAGAAGGAATGGATCGCAAATAGATCCGAATGGAGAAACGTACAAAACCACAGTAGAAAATGGTAGCGCCGCGGCTGCACTGACATGGCAATGCTAGACAGATACTTTGTTTGACTGTACAGTCCTACCGTAATTTTGTCACTCCTCGCCACTCCTTTTCACTATTTGAAAAATAGTGTTATTCGGCTATCCAATGCTGAGCTTCCAGAGACGCTTAAGATGGACCTTCACAAGACCGGCGAGATGCCTCCAGAGGGTGGGAAATACGCGGCGTGATTGACAGCTTTGACACCAAATGGATATACGTGAAAATCAGATGACATGATTTCACAACTTTTCATTGGTCATTTAGATATGTGAAGCATACTGTATACGGAAATGAACCTGGCCATTCTATCCGTCGAAAAATCTCAAAATTGGCAAAATGGACATACGCGGTTTTCATCGGACAGCGACGATATGTTAATCCATTGCTCAGACTACACATGACATGAGTTGTGTCTCATTGGCACAAATTAATTTATACGAGATTAGACAGAACTGTATTGATCCTACACTTGTATGTCACATACTTCCGAAGCTTTGTTTGGTCACATGCTTTTTCTGCTCTGCAGTGATTTGTTAGATATAGTGGAGAAAACAAGTGTGACCACCTGATGTCACTAATGCACATTGTGTTAAAAGCTTTGAGTAATTAACCTTTTTTCAGCACAATTTGATGAAAGCCTCCAATGCTTCAGAAAGCCTCGGTTTTCCATCACTAGTAATTACAGCAGGTAATCCAACATGAACGAGAGGCAAAACAAAACTGGAACAGGAACTACACACACGACAGCAAGAACAATTGGCAGACATGAACCAAACAACGACCTGACAAAGACTGACTGCAACACAAGGGTAGATATAGCGAGAGATAATGAGTGTCAGGAGAGGTTGGCCTGATTAATTCTTCAGCGTAATGAGTTGCCCACCATAGACAGAAACACAAGATGAACACACAGACCCATGAACCGTGACAGTTTCGCCTTTACATCAGCGCTGGCACATACTGCCACGAAAACAAGATCAAATATTTCGCCTGAAGAAAGGTGATTATGGATTTTAGCCAAAATACCTGTTTATTAATTTCATATGATATGAAATAATTTAAGTAACTAACCTAAAGTAGTTCAGTATCAGATGTGAATTAGACACTTGTGGGTTTCTGTAGGGTTATTTCTGAGTTTTTAAAATGGCCATATATTATTACTTGGTAAAAGTGATTTGGAGAATGTATAGATGAACTGATAGATGGAACAGGACCCAAACCCCAAAATGTAGCTGTATTTAAACAACTTAAATAATCTGTATTTATCGAGTTACTGAATACAAAATAACTGTGTGCTTGTCTTCTTATGCGTTTTCAAACAATGCGCAAGTAGTTTACAGCATATTATATTACAGTGTACTTAAAACATTTTTACAGTATATTACAAGTATTTTGCTTCATGAAAGTTTGGAGATTATTCACTCTTTATTATTTTCCACATTTTAGAATAATATCAAAGTAATCAAATCTTTAACATAATAGTATGGGATTTATGAGACCAAAATATGAAACAAATCAAAACTATCTTTTAGCTTCTTCAAAGTCACCCAACTGCATCCTAATTCTTGAGATTCTGGAATTTACGTGAATGAAACCCATATATTAAAATATACAAATGATGCATGTGTAAAGAAATTCATACAAATGCAGAATTTGTGTTTATCTACAGAACCAATTTCAAGCATTCAACCCTAAGTCTTCAGATACAAAGTTTTTTACAATCATGAGAAACATAAATTGGCAAGTGTGTTTACAAAGGTTCTCAGGAATTAAATGGCTTATCAGTTATTACACAATTGAAAAAACATTATTAAATTTACATCTAATTTTGTCATGTTATAGACTTGTTTTGTAAGATCTTACCTGCTATGTAGAGAAGTATGATTCCAGCAACACTCAACGCTGTGTTAAACTTCATACTTCTGTTCTGGTCTGTGATCTGACTGCGGTTTCCACGACGTCAGCTTTCTAATGGAATGTAAAGCAAGTACCACCGCATTTATATAAAGTTATCTGCCCCACCCCATCTCTGACTCATATTTTGTCAAAAAAAACAACAACTTCTTCTAAGCTTTTCATAGGCAGCTTGTTCATTTTCGGACGCGTTTCAGAATGGACTACACTGACAGAGAGGAGGCAGAACTCGCTTCGTGTTTATTTTTCTTTAATTGGCAAAAAGCAAAACACTTTGTTTTTATTGTGAGTATACACAAAAAAAATCCACACTTAACAGGATCGAATGATGGTTGGTGTTGACGTCACCGACGAGCATGCACTTTTAGCCAATCAGCGATCAGCAGGCAGAGTCGATTTAGCGCGATTACTTGTAGCTGTATGTTCAAGTGATCTCTAATGCCAAAGGGGCATGAATATACAGTAAGTTGTATCTAGAGTAAACTTTAGAACTCTAAAAACGTGGATTACACATGTGGTGGGAGATGACTCGATGGCTCTTAATAAATATTACTAACTCTGAGAGCACAGTCGAATGACTTGAATTTAAATTGAATATGGGATGACTCCTGTCCATGGTCATGTGCACACTAACCTTACCAGACATCTGCAACCTTTACACCGTCCAGACTGCACTCTACTCGTCCCTGACAGCTGAGGAAACAGGTTTGAATCAACGATGAATCAGTTTTGACTGATAAATTCTGCGTTATGTTCTGCAATGTGTACATCCGAGGGTTAAAGTCTTCGCCGTTTTGGGAGTGTCCACCAATTTTTTTATACAAAAACAGCTTTTTATGTAAAATTCACTTTATAAAAGACCCATATTTCTAACTTTCATTCATGGGGATAACATGGATAATTTGACATGGTTTAGTGTAGATTTTGCCCATCTTTTGGAAAATGCAGTTTTAAAAGTAAAAAAAAATAAAAATCACTTTAGCCAGTAGATGGCTGCTGAGCTCCACTATTACCTATTTGCTATTGACTAACTGAAAGATATCTTTTCAAAAGTTTTTTCAGTTGGATTCATATCTAAATATTATGAAATCACAATTATAATAATAAAAATATTACAATCTCTTTGATTTCGGTATTTGAAATGTGTGTCTGTGTTTGTGCTAAATTGTTTTGTCTCATCCTTTCATCTCCCTCTCTCTCTCTCTCTCTCTCTCTCTCTCTCTCTCTCTCTCTCTCTCTCTCTCTCTCTCTCTG
>FLSR01000513.1:19372-45113 GCA_900092035.1 Leuciscus waleckii
TCTCTCTCTCTCTCTCTCTCTCTCTCTCTCTCTCTCTCTCTCTCTCTGTGTGTGTGTCGATGTCGATGTGTCATTGTCACCAATTTATTTTTGTGGTGGTTCTTCATTTTGGATTATTTTATTTGACAAATTAAAAGGGAGCAGTTTTTATAGTCTCACAAATGTATTTCCCTGTGTGTGTGTTTGTGTGTGTGTGTGAGAGAGAGCATGATCATTTTGCATTGTGGATGTTTTTTGCATTGTTGGAAGTGTGCCACTTAATTTCCATCTATGTGTGTTCTGCGTTGTTTCTGATTTTGAGGATGAATCTTATCCATTTTATAAGCGGGGTCTCAGACCTGAGTGTTACTTTTTTACACACTAACATTAAAACAGTTTTTTTTTTTTTTTTGATTTAAAAAGGGTTGACAACTGTACACGCTAAGGATCTAAAAAGTGTTGACAACTGTACATGCTAAGCATGTATTTTTCATGCCATTTGGACAAAGATAATTATTTTTTATATTTTAGCCATTTGGACAAAGATAATTATTTTTTTATATTTTAGAAAAAGTCATTCGGGGTCAAAAAGACCCAGAAAACCACCAAGGGTTTTAAAGAAACAGAATGGCAATGAAAACACCAAGACTTTAAAAGCTTTTTTCCAGCTTTATTAAAAGCGAATTCTAAATGGTATATGCCATGAAGTAAAACATGTGAAAAATATGTAAAAAAAAAAAAAACACACAGCTTTTAATTAGCCTACATGTACAGTATACGCCAAATGCATGAGTACAGAATGCAGCGCTTTTTATACTTGTGAATCAAACACATTAGTAGACATCGATTACACTATGACAACATATATGACTACATCTACAATATATAGACTAAGCATGTATTTTTTTCTAGCCTAACTTTCCCAAAGCGTGATTTTTTTTAGGCCTGATATTTTAATCACAAAGACAAAGTTTCAATAATACCATAATGCATAGTGTTGTAATTTGTAGTTACATTGACTGTAACTGAAAAATCTCTTTGCTATATTAAACAATTCAAGCCTCATTTTAAGCAATGCATGCAGATCTTTAAATAATTGCTTGAGAAGTCATAATTAAGGTATTTAACTGTGGCACTTGATTATTCTTGGAGTTAAATCCTCCTGATATGTTTTCATGATTGAGCGGGTGGCAGCGGGAGTACAGTTGGAGGGTTTGGATCATCTATAATCTTTAAATCACGGCAGAACAACACTGGTTCTTGACCAAGACCTATTTTTTTTTACTGCCACAGATATAAAGACTTGTTTGGCTTCAGCTCAAATGCGAGTTGTTCTTCCACTTCATCATTTCCTTACAGCTTTCGTTTTTAGTGTTGGCATGTGAATCTCCAAAAAAGACGAGGTGCAACTTCAAAATTAACTTTGCATGTTCTCCAGATTCAATCAAGGATGACGTGGCTATTTTCCAGTTGTGTGTGATGTGGGACATCTTCTCCTTATCGTATCCAGCATTTTTATTGATTTTCTTTTGCCATGTCACTGGTGTATTGCTGTCATTAGTTATAGTTTTCATATTCTCCCAATTGTCAAAGGATGGACCTATAGTTACTGTCAGTCCACCAGGAAGGAAGTTAACAACATCAGGATGAACAGAATAGACACCAACACACTCATCATTGCTGAGGTCAGTACCTTTGTAGTACTCAACTCCCCAATCTGAGACTGGCTTTAGGAAGAAGCAGTCGTTTGACAGGCCCCAGTAATAGAGGCCGTTTCTGCAGCTGGGATGGAGCTTGTATTCTTCAGCATCTGAGTCTGTATTCATGTTTGTTGTTTCTCGGTAAGTGCCCCTTTTTTGGAAGATGATGAAAAACTTGCCAGAAGTTGAGAAGTAGTGATCTCCTCCCTGGCAGTTGGGATGAAGGCTGTGAACTTCAGCACCGCTATCTGTCGTCAGGTTCTTGACTCTGCGGTAGGAATTGCCCTTGATGATGTAAAAGGAGCCATCTTCATCTCCAAGGTAATGGTCTCCATTTTTGCAGGCAAGGTACAGACTGAAAATAGAGATGTCTGAACCTCTATTGATATACCTATCTTCATATAGCAGCCAAGATCAGAACGGATTATATAATAGTATTTGCCCGCTCCACAGATGTCAATGCCTTTTGTTTTGCTCTTGGGAATAATGCCGTTCATCGTGCCTGAACCTGCAACACAGAAAAAAAACTAAAAACATTCAATCTCCAAACCAAATGAAAGCTGTTACTTTAGTCCTTCTATAGATTGAGCTCATCAAAACTTATATCCCTTACACAAACAAAGTTTATTCAAGTGTGCTTTAAGTATACTTCTTTTAAACTAAAACTAAAATGTATATTTTGAGTCGACTTTTTATATACTTCTCAGAAATATACTTTATGTACTCCTCAGAATATACTTAAAATTGCACTTAAGTATACTTGACTTATACTGACAGGATGAAATACCCGAGGAGCCAATAGTGCAGCGCACAGGGTCTGACCCTGGTGAGACGCAGGAGGAGCCCGGCCTGGAATCACCCCACAGTGCCCAGAACCTCCAGGCACCAGAAGCTCCATCCTCAGGCAGAGTAAACCAAGTACAAATGAAATGGACAGCAACCAGCAAGAATAGGGAGTGGCAGCAGTTTGGAGAAGATGTTTCCCACATAACATCAAATGTGGAAGGGTGATGCTGACAGTTGCCTTCAAGCCCTGACTAAGGGCTTGAAGTATAAGTCAAGTTCTCGATTATGGCGGCGCATCTCGATTATGGCGGCGCGTCCACACGCAGCGGCTTCTCTTGCTCCCGACAGAATGGTGTTTTCGTGTTTTTTGTCTTGTGAGTCGCAGTGTTTTTGTACGTCTTCATCGCGTCAACTTGTCTTTAAGCGCGTATACAGCCGTGAGTTTATGTTAGAAGTCGGCAGAACCTCATTTTTAGAGTTAAACTCCGCGTTTGCGTACGTGGAAAAGCTGCGAGAACTCGGTCTGCTCCGGAGGCCTACACCATCACCGACCCCCACTACTGCATCTCGCCCACATCGGAGGCGACACAAGCGGCGTCAGAGGAAGCAGAAGAGGGGTAAACCGGAGGTATCTGGGCTAGGCTAACGGCCAATCCACACAAGCCAGCCATACCTACCATCTTACTGGCTAACGTACGCTCTTTGGACAATAAACTGGACAACATCCGACTACTTCGTTCAACCCAAAGGACTGTAAGAGATTGCTGTGTTTTTGTGTTTACGGAAACATGGCTTAGCAACAGCGTTCCAGACGGCGCTATTCAGCTCGATCAGCTGATATGCTATCGAACAGACAGAGTTCTCGTTCCGGGAGGAAAAACCCGCGGCGGTGGGCTTTGTGTTACATCAATGATGCATGGTACCGTGATGCTGTTGTGATCTGCAAACACTGTTCACCCCTGGTGGAGTTTATGATTATTAAGTGCCGGCCGTTCTACCTGCCAAGGGAATATACTGCCATACTGCTCGTTTCTGTTTATATTCCACCGAATAACAACAACAGCAACAGGAACGATGCACTATATGAACTGTACCAGCACATCAGTGAGCAGCAGACAGCCCACCCTGATGCTTTTCTCATCATAGCTGGAGATTTCAACCATGCAGACTTAAAGAGTGTGTTTCCAAAAATACACCAACACATTAACTTTCCAACACGAGGTAATAACATTTTAGACTTTGTTTACACCACTCAGAGAGGAGCCTACAGAGCCCTCCCCCTCCCCCACATCGGTGCCTCAGACCACATCAGTGTCATGCTAATGCCTGCATATAGACCACTCATTAGAGTCGCCAAACCAGTTCAGAAACAGATACAAGTGTGGCCAGAAGGGTCGTCAGAGGCTCTTCAGGACTGTTTTGACACCACTGACTGGAATATGTTTAAGCAGGCTGCCACATACAATAACACCATAGACCTCCAAGAGTACTCAGAGACTGTCACTGCCTACATCAACAAGTGTATTGATGATGTAACAGTCACAAAGACCATCACTGTCCGGGCCAACCAGAAGCCGTGGATGACAGGGGAGGTCTACAGACTCCTGAAGATGCGGAACGCTGCCTTCAGAGCTGGAGATGAGGTGGGTCTGAGAACAGCTAGGGCCAACCTGTCCCGTGGCATCAGAGAGGCTAAGAGACAGTACTCCAGGAGGATAGCCCATCAATTCAGCGACAGCAGAGACACTCGGAGCCTATGGAAGGGGATACAGACCATTACGGACTACAAGCCCCCACCGCGGACCTGTGATAGTAACATCTCTCTGCTGAACGAGGTGAACGCTTTCTTCGCTCGCTTTGAGATACAAAACAGCTCCACTGCACAGAAGATTCCACCTCCTCCCGGCGACCAGATGATAAGCTGACCCCAGACAGCGTGAGGAGATCATTTAGAAGGATCAATGCACGCAAAGCTTCGGGTCCTGATAACATTCCTGGGCGTGTACTGAGAGACTGTGCAGCAGAACTCACTGATGTCTTCACAGACATTTTTAACATCTCCTTAAGTCAGGCTGTTGTCCCAACATGCTTCAAAGCTACCACCATCATTCCAGTTCCCAAGAAGCCGTTTCCATCCTGCTTTAACCCTCTGGGGACCAAGCTGTTTTTGGGGCCCTTGAGATGTTCTGACATGCTCTGACATTTCTGCTTTCTTCAGTTATTTCTAAACATGTTAATGGCACAGGGTGTGCAGGCAGAAGAAGACGAGGAAGGCAGAAGGCTCCAATACAAAGTGTTTACTTACAAATATTGCTCAAGCTATACAAAATGGCAGGATACACACACAGGTTCAGCCGTTACATAGACAAGAACGGACCAAGACTGACTGAACAGAGGGAACTAAATCAGACACTGATGAACACAACCAGGTGACACAGATGAAAATGATTGACAAGACACAGGTGATGATAATGAACTAATGATGGTAGATATGGCAACGGATGAGTGGCGGGAAAACAAAAGACATGTGACAAACAAAGCTGAACAGAAACACAACAGTTACAATTATACAATATATATTTATATATATTGGTCTTGATGCCCAATTCTGATTTGTTGCCTAAATACAATTTTTTTTCCGTTTACACGTTCTTTCAATTGTGAACCATATCCGATAGGCAGCCTGCACATTCAGTTATTGTGTGCGAGAGTACGGAATTGTATGATGAGCAAGCCAACCTTTGATATGTTGTGTCAAGGTTTGTCCACATTCCTCTCCTACTACACAACGTTTTGCAGATGCTCGTCAGGGTTGCTCTCGTCATTGAACCGCGGAGACGTATCCTAATGTCTTCGAAAATCCGATCTGCCTGTTTACATGACAGTTGCATTGGCACATATCTGATTTATATCTTATTTATTTCCACATATGAATGAGGCCTGAAACCGATCTCGAAATATTCAAATGCATGCGTTTTTTTTTGTTTTTTTTACACGGTCTAGAACACATCCGATCACATATGAGCCAAAAATCTGAATTGGGTCACATTTCACTGACAGTGTAAACGAGGCCATGAAGCACATGTGAAATTATTGGTCCGGTCTATTGTTAGCAAGGTGCAGACAGACAGATGACGATCAGGATTAAAGTTCAAATGCAGAGTTTAATACACATCCAAAAGGTAATACAGAATAAACCCTAACGCAAAACGAAATCAGACAAACACTGAGTGAAGGTGAGGAATATACACATGTATGTTATAATATAATATAATAATAAATTATATACACATGGTGATGAACTAAATGGCGAACAGCTGTGATGAGGATTAGTGTCCATGGAAACAGATGAGTGTCCAAACTCATCTGCTGTTTATAGACTTCAGTTCTGCATTTAACACTATCATCCCTCAACAGCTCATTCACAACTGGTCCAGCTGGGGCTAGCACTTCATTGTGCAACTGGCTGTTGGACTTTCTAACTGGAAGACCTCAGGCAGTAGGGGTCGGCAGTAACACATCTAGCACCATCACTTTGAACACTGGGGCCCCCCAAGGATGTGTGTTGAGTCCCCTCCTCTTCACTCTGCTGACCCATGAAAAACTGAGAAGAGCCAGAGCCCCGCCCCCCATCATGTACTCCTTTTACAGAGGCACCATCGAGAGCATTTTAACAAGCTGCATCACTGTGTGGTATGGGGCCTGTAACGCATCTTGCCGGAAGACTCAACAGCGCATAGTGAGAGCAGCTGAGAAGATCATTGGTGTCTCTCTTCCCTCCCTCCAGGACATTTACGGAACTCGTCTCACCCGCAAATCCCTCTGCATTGCAGGTGATCCCACTCACCCGTCATACAGCTTCTTCAGTCTGCTGCCATCAGGGAGGAGACTGCGGAGTCTCCAGGCCAGGACCAGCAGACTGAAGGACAGCTTCATTCATCAGGCTGTCAGGAAGCTGAACTCGCTCCCGAAATTACCCACCTTTTTTTCCACGGAACCAGGACCACTCCCCCGTCCAGATCCACATCCTTGGGTCCTTCCCCTCTCCACTCCCACTAACGTACAATGATGATGTCATGCACCAGTCACTTGTAACGCATAGGTCTGCCCATTAGTTGCTCTACTACCTCATCAGTTAGTTTAAATAAAAGGACTGCTCTTTGAGCCCTTTGGCACTTTAATCAGACAGGAATAAGCTTATTTTCTTTGCACTAAAATCTCTGTTTACTTCACTGGTTTGCACTTTACTTGCCATGTGTCTTGCGCTACTTTAAAGCATGTAAACCTATTCTACTACACCCAATAATCAAAATAATGAACTTTTAAAATAGCATATATGAGCCCTTTAAATGTAATTCTGTACCGTTCATTATTTTCATTAAATAAATATGCCTTGTGTAACTCCTAATATTTAAATTATTTTATTATAATTGTAAAATGTATGTAAATATCTTTTAATTAAAACAATAATACTAAATGTTAAATAAAATGGGGGAAAAATTGCATTATCTTTGCCTTTCCGAATTAGGTATTCAGCTTTGGGCGCGTCCATACAGGCTAGCATACTTGTTTTTTGTTTCCAATGCTGTTTACGCATGAGAATGTAGAGAGAGACCTCAACTAGAAAGTTAATGTGCAAGAAAATATAGTCATTGTATAAATAGTATGATTTTTTTTTCATTACAAATATTTTTTTAAATGGTAAACTAAGCTCAAAGCACAATTTGTTAAGTGCTGTACTTGCTGTTTAAAGGGCATATTTGTATAATGATGCTGTGACCTTTGCTTGTCCAGGGTCCTAAAGCGTGCCAGAAGTATATATGAAGAAGTATAATCTGCAGTGGAGAGCAGTTTTTAAATTCCTCTCAGAACTGTTAAGGTCAACACAGAGAAGGAATGTTGATCTTAGATAACCACAAAAGTGCATTTAGACCTGCAAAATGTTTCCCCACATTTGTATCTTATCTCATCTGCCATATTATGAGGGGGATATCCCCATTAATATTGAGGGGAAACTGCTGACATCTTCCCTGGGTCTGTTTGCAGTAATGGCACTCAAGGTATCACCCAATGTATCATGAAACATGCCAGTTTGTTAGGCCCTGGTGATCCAAGAGCAGAGTAAAATAAACTAGCTTTTTACATTTACTGAAGAGAATGTGAGTGGTGCAAGGATGTTGCTAGGGTGGTGTAAGCTGCATACAATCTGTTAAGTCAGAAAAGTAATAGCACACCTTTCCTCAAGTCTTGCGGAATCATTTATGTTGGTATCAGGATGAGTTAAATGCCGAACTCTACTAGTGCTAGGGGCCATTCACACAGAACGTGTTCCATTCACACAGAAGACACCAGCCAACAGTCAAAGATGTCCGTCAAGTGCATTTTTACATAGAAAAAAATATAAAACCAAAGAAAATAGACCAAATTGTATTTTTTTTGTAATACAATTTTAAACTCTTTGCAATCTCATTGTTCTGGGGTGCCTTTCTAGTACAACAATGTAACTCGCTGCTGAACTACCACAGTAATATGATGCATTGCTGGAAAAGTTACAGAAAGCACTTCATTTTTTTAATCACATTAACATGCAGTATGCAACTGGCATACACTTTAGTCAGTAGCTTTCTCCACAACATAGGACTACTGAGGACTACTTCACTATTTTTGATCTGTCGTTTTACTTTTATTTGATGTTTGATTCATCACTGGTTCCCTTATTATGTCATCCTCCAGGCTTCCCTATACGAATGTATGCACAAGAACAGTCTTAAAAAAATGGTGCTGATTGTTGATATTCTAAAATATACTGTATAGATTAAAGTGTGTGTGTGTGTGTGTGTGTGTGTGTGTGTATATATATATATATATATTAGAGGTGGGCATAGATTAATTTTTTTAATCTAGATTAATCTAGATTAATTTCAAAATTAATCTAGATTAATCTAGATTAAAAAAATTAATATATGCCCACCTCTAATTTTTATACATTTAATAAATATTGTCTTAATATTTGTTGTTTTTGTTTTTATGTTTGAGCTTATATATCTCAATATTAATAACAGTCTGGTTAATTTTGAGTCTTGAACTGTAAACTCTCAAGGGTTGGCTTTCTAAATATATGTTGGTTATGTGTCTATTCAGAATGACTTGTGAGCAGCAACCTTTTTATTTTGGGTATGTCATGTATGCCTCACTCGCCCAAATTGGGGGTGATGAGGAAGGGGTTTAAGCATTTATTAGTCTAAGTAAGATAATATTAGTCTTGGTTAGATCATGTTGGCTAAAAAATCAACTAATATTAACAAATGAGACCTAATTAAAAGTTACCGAACCTTGTTATTTAGCTCTTAAAGTATTATTCATTCTTAGTTCATGTTAACTGAAATAGGTAACTAATATATTTTTGTAAAGCATTACCCAAAGGTCTCTTTCCAAAACTGTTTGTGTTTATGCATAGTGTTTCTTGGGGTTTTCTCTCTCTCTCTCTCTCTCTCTCTCTCTCTCTCTCTCTCTCTCTCTCTCTCTCTCTGTGAGCAGTGTGTTGGAATATGCTTGTGCCCCAGGCCACTGGAGCTCTGGCTTTGCCCCACTGACGCCCCTGCTTTGTCTGAACTCATTAGTTAGCTGGGGTGAAAGGAAGGAAAGAGAGAGAGAATGAGAGGAGAAGAGATGAGCGATGGGGAAGAAAACAGGATAGGCAAGCAAAAGAAAGAAGTGATATGCAGAGTAGAGGACAATAAATAAGAAAAGACTAGAGAAGACAATTGCTCTCTAATACACAAATACCTTTCACAGTTAGACTCTCATTCCAAAAACGAAAACAACTTTTAAAAAAATAAAGGTTTTTACTAATTAAAAACAAGAAGCTCTTCATCAGTAAATCAATACTTTTCCTAAACACCAGTTTTCTCTAAAAGTTATCAAATTTCTCATCAGTTCATAATAGGCTGATTCAATTCCCAATCTATTTCCAATTAACTCTTCAGAGACCCAAACATTGATAATCATGATTTACATTTTCCATTTTCCATTATATATTTATATAGGAACTAGGAAAGTAGGAAAGGCGCTAGATTGGGTTACAGCTCTCTGGGAGCGGCAGTCTCCTCTCGGTTGATCATCGACTGCTTCAACTCACACAAGGAAGACGCAGTGTTGCAGAGTTTGCAATCGAGTTCCGCACCCTACCTGCAGAGAGTGAGTGGGATCAGCGAGCCCTGAAAGCTGCATTCCATCGTTCACATGAATTAACGGATGAGTTGGCCTACAGAGACCCAGGCCCTGATTTGGAGTCTCTGATTGATGTTGCTATCAGACTGGACAACCGCATCTGGGATCGACAAGGTGAACGTCGTCGTGAGACTCGACTGGCCGAGTTTAACACCTCCACTGGTTCTATGGAGCCTTCCTTACTGATTGTGTGTTCTGAGGAGCCAATGCAGCTGGGGAGAACCCAGTTGTCACAGGTGGAGAGGGAGAGACGGATAAGAGATAAGTGCTGCCTGTGTTGCGGTGAGTCAGATCACTTCTGAGCCAACTGCCTGAAATGGTGTGAAAAGGCAGCTCTCACCTAAGAAGAGGGGGCCTGGACGAGATTAATCACTTACCCCCACCAGCAGCTACGGGTGTTTCCATTGATGTCTCACTCTCCTGGGGCAATTAACTTCATGAGCTCATGGCTTTCATAGACTCTGGTGCTGCAGGGAATTTCATGGACTTTACACTGGCCTCACAGTTAAAGATTCAGCCCATCACTCTCCATGATCCTCTGACTGTTACTGCATTGGATGGGAGGCCCCTACGTTCTAGCCAGGTAAGCCAGTGCCCCACATTCCTCCACTTTCAAGTGGGTTCTCATAGAGAAGTGATACAGTTCTTGTTAATCAATTCTCCCAAATTCCCTTTGATCCTTGGGTATCCTTGGCTAGTTTTGTATAATTCACAAATTGATTGGTCTTCCAGTCTGACCCACCTTATGACTGCTCCATTGAAATGCCCCCTGGCACTTGTCCACCTTGAGGGAGACTGTTATCTCTGTCTACCCCAGAAAGAGCATCTATGGAAGAAAATATCAACAAGGCACTTGACAGTGGATTCATCCGCCCTTCAACCTCACCGGCAGGAGCTGGGTTTTTCTTTGTGGGGAAGAAGGATGGCAGTCTTCGGCCATGTATTGACTACCAGGATTTTAATCGTATCACTGTAAAAAATCGCTACCCACTGCCATTGATGACTACAGCCTTTGAACTCCTACAAGGAATGCCTACCACCTAGTTAGGATCCTAGCCAGGGATGAGTGGAAGACTGCATTCAATACCTCAACTGGTCACTATGAATATAAGGTAATGCCCTTTGGCCTAGTAAATGCCCCAGCCATCTTCCAGGCATTTATTAACCCCCTGGGGTCGGCTATCGCGCCGGCGCGATAGGTTTGCTTTTTTTCTTATCAGTGCAAAAGAGATTCAAAATAGCACTGTATATATATATGTATATATATGGCTCATTGGTGGCTGTTTCTATGGGCGATATATACGTAAGCCGTCCGCCATATTGGAACGGTTAAAGCTGATTGCATCTGCAAATGTAGTTAGAAGCATGAATAAATATCTATATCTGCAATAAACTTCAACAGGTAATTTTGCTAAACTAACACAATGCAAAAAGACAAAGCCGTAAGCTAACACGACCTTAAAAAGTTACAATAGTTTAAAAACCTGTAATATTGAACGAATCCACATAAAAACAAAAAATGAAACATTTTACATATGAAATGTTATCCCTTTTCTTCATGAATTTAAATCTTGCCGATTTCACAACCAGAAGCTGCACAATGTTGTGGCATTATTGATTCTTACTGTGAGTGATGGCGCGCTGACCATTCCAAGATGGCGGGCGTACCGACGCGTCTGGAGCGGTGTAATGTGGCATCCACGTATACATATCTATGGCAAAAAAACGCGAGATCCAGAGATGCATTTTTCACACACCTGAATTAAAGGCTCATTATGTATGCAGCCTCATTATGCGGGGGCCTTGTCTCCTCAGGTGTGAATCACGCCCACTCGCATATTGCCTTTCCAAACAAAAAGTGTCTTACAAAATTTAAAATCAACGTATTGTTTTATGTGAATGATTAGGCAGGATGATTTTCACATCATTTTCACATCAGAAGTCTTATGGACACATTTAGTATGTGTTTTGTGGCCTATTTCAGAAATTTTCATTTTTAGTTTTTCAATAACCATGCATAAACATTATTTTCTCAAAAATACAAACATGTACATACATGTTGCTCACATATTATGGTAGCCCTGTTTGTGCTAAATAGAGTGTAATTATATATTTGCCATTAATATGTTTATAAGCAACTGAAAAAATAACAAATGTAAGGGTATGTCAGAACATCTCAAGGACCCCAAAAACACCTTAGGCCCCAGAGGGTTAATGATATTCTACGAGAGATGCTTAACCAATTTGTGTTTGTATATCTTGATGACATCTTAATCATCTCCTGTTGTTACTAAGATCATGTTCAGCATGTTCGGCAGGTTTAGTCTCAACTGTTAAGGAACAACCTCTTTGTGAAGGTGGAGAAATGTATTTCATGTACCAACTGTCTCCTTCCTTAGGTTCATTGTCTCCCTTGCAGCATTCAGATGGATTCTGGCAAGACCCATGCAGTCCTGAACTGGCCCCAGCCGTGCTCTGTCAAACAGGTACAGCGCTTTCTTGGTTTCGCAAATTTCTACAGGATATTTATAAGGAATTTCAGCTCCATTGCAGAACCCCTTACAACCCTTACCAAAAAGACCTCAAGGCAATTCCAATGGACCGAAAGAGCTAATCAAGCATTTGAGCTGCTCAAGCGAAGATTCACCCCTGCACCCATCCTGACCCTCCCCGATCCAGAGTTGCCCTTTGTAGTTGATGTGGATGTGTCAGATGTTGGAGTGGGAGCTGTTTTGTTTCAAAAGGGCACGGGGGACAGTAAGCTTCATCCTTGTGCCTTTTTTTCATGTCAACTCACCCCAGCAGAAAATAACTATGACATTGGTAACCGGGAGTTGCTGGCGGTGAAGTTGGTGCTCCAGGAATGGAGACACTGGCTGGAAGGGGCCAAACACCTATTCATCATTTGGACCGACCACAAGAACCTCACATACATCCGGGAGGCTAAAAGGTTGAATCCATGGCAGGCCCGATGGGCTCTCTTTTTTAATCGCTTCGATTCATCCTCTCTTATTGACCAGGGTCTAGAACTCTAAGCCCGATACCCTTTCGAGACAGTTTGACACGCCAGAGGTGGAGGACAGACCCGAGCCCATCATTCCTGGCTCCAAGGTGGTGGCAGGGGTTCAGTGGGGAATAGAGTTGCCAGTAAAGAAGGCTCAATGACAACAGTCTGACCCAGGTAATGGCCCCTCAGGTTGCCTTTTTGTTCCTAATGTTGTACGATCTGATGTGTTGCAGTAGGGACATGCATCTCTTCTTTCGGGTCTCACATCTCCTTGGACTTTGTTACTGGACTTCCTAAATTGCAAGGTAACATGGTCATACTGGTGGTGGTAGACAGATTCTCAAAAGCATGTCATCTGATACCTCTGCCTAAGATCCCCACAGCTTGTCAGACGGCAGACCTCATGATGCAGCATGTCTTTAGGATCCAAGGGTTTCCTCAGGACATGGTCTCTGATCGGGGGTCGCAAGTTACTTCTTGGTTTTGGAAGGCTTTTGGCCTTCTTATTGGAGCATCCATCAGTCTGTCTTCCACCCTCAGTCTAATGGTCAGACAGAACGGGTCAACCAGGAGATTGCGAAGACTCTCAGGTGCCTGTTCTCCAATAACCAAAGCACCTGGAGCTCCCGTCTGATCTGGGCTGAGTTTGCTCGTAAAACTCTACACCATTCATCCTTGGGCATGTCAATATGAATGTCAATTTGTTTCCTGACCAGGAACTGGAGGTCCAGGTTCCAGCCGAAAAACCAATTAGTCCAGAGGTGCCTACAGGCCTTGCGGAAAGCACGCACAACCTTAGTGAGAGCATCGCAACGGCAGCAGAAACAGGCCAACCGGCGCCATAGAATCGGGCCATCACTATATTTGGGTCAGAGGGTGTGGTTGTCAACTAAGCATGTTCCACTTCATCTAGAGTCTTGGAAACTGGCCCCACGATTCATTGGTCCTTTTAAGATCCTTAGTAAGATCAACCCTGTGTCATACCGGCTACTCCTACCCAGGTCTATGCGCACCACCCCACTTTTCACTTTTCACATTTCCGTTTGAAGCCTGTTGTTTGCTCTCCTCTGTCCCCCCACTATTACCCCAGATCGTTGGTGGGCAGGCAGTGTACACTGTCCGTCGACTGCTGGATTCTCGTCGAGTCTGTGGAAGGGTCCAATACTTCCTAGGTGGTACAATGAGCACACTCAGGCCCTTAAGAGAGCAGACAGAAAAATGGAGTGCAACTGGAAGAATATTGTATACAGAGAGGCCTTAAAGGACAAGTTCGGGATTTTACACTTAAAGCCCTGTTTACAGATCGTATCTGATGAAATAGAACGGTTAAGATTAAAATTTGGACACATGCTGCTGTCCCGAGAATTTTAGGTTTATTTCGCTTCTAGAATCACGGGTGTGACGCGTTTGGCAAAATAGGTCCACAAAAGCGAAATAAACCTAAAATTCTCGGGACAGGAGCATGTGTCCAAATTTTTATCTTAACTGTTCTATTTCATCAGATACGATCTGTAAACAGGGCTTTAAGTGTAAAATACCGAACTTGTCCTTTAAAGGGTAACTCTCGGCAAAATGCAACCTAGGGTCTTTTTGTTAATCTACCCGAGGCAAACTTTCGTTTAAACGCATGATTAGAATGGAAACGCCACTTTTAAGTTTGACCGTATTTCGTTTTTGGTCAAATTGCCTTTTGAATGGAGTGCTTGGGGCACTTCTAAGATAGCATAAAAAATCGCTATTTTTAAAACACTAAGAAGGCTCGACACAACATGAAACTTTGCTCGAAGTAACACTAGGGGCTCGTTACATCATAAGAAGGATGGTGTCTACGTTAATATTAATCTCTCTGTTTATCCCGCGGTTTATCCAGGCTGTCTCCAGATCTGATGAAGTACCTGCGCCTGGACACGATGACAACGCAGTCCTGAAGTGTCAACTAGGCTCTCCCCTGTGAAGGCCTCCTTCCCTTCCCTTCCCTTCCCTTCACCTCTGTACATATAAAACGTTGTCGTTTTATATGTACCACATGTTGTCACCACATGGCTACGCTGACGCGATAAATAATTCTGTATTATAAATTTTTAAGATCAGACAATAGTTTATTGAGGGTTGATTTGTAAAAAAGGACTAGGCTACACGTCTGCGCACATATATATATACATTAAAACGTGCATAGGCTACCTATGGACTGAACACGTGATGCGCATGTGCCCAATGTCGGTGTTTGCGCAGAGGTTGCGTAGGTTTGCGCAGAGATAACTGATAATCGTTTGCACCTTGGAACCTATTTCCGGGTTTTCTGTTAGAACGGTGTCGTGTTAGCAGCCCCTAAGTTAATAACTAATGATCTTTGCAACGGAAGTGAATCAATCAATCAAAACTAACTTTAGCTGGACAATAACTTTATCCTAGAGCTGCTGTAAAGCCAAAACAATCTCTGTTACTGTAATGTCTTTCTCTGACTGGGAGACCCGGGTTCAAGACCCACCTTTGACACTTTATGTCAGTCAATTGTGACAGTAACTCCCCCTACCGCTCTTGCCACATCAACAAACTCTGTTCACAAAAACTTCATGGCAGATTCATAACTTCATCACACCTTTTGATAACACACTAGAGAGATACTATTACAAACATTATGGATTAAATTTCATAAGTTATATAATGTAAGTGTATTTTCTAATGTGGCACTGTAGCCTGTAGTACTGTAAATATTTCACAACGAGGGTGAATTGAAACATGTATCTTGCATTGTTTGCTGTTGAATTAATTGATTGTTAAAAGTACTAAATTGAAAGAAGATCATACTGTTTTTGTTTCGGTGATTAAACCAAACGTTCTCATTACATATTACAATAATCTTGTGTTTGAAACAATAAATATGTGGACTGAAATGTGTATAACTGTAATGAAAGCATGGGATCAGGTTTTGAAAGAATGACTAGCTGTGTTACAAGTGTGATCAGTTTGGATTTTTGTACTAAGTTTTGAAAATATACACCTTACTTGTGAAAATAGTACCAAAGCGACAAAAAGAAGAAAAAGAAAGAAAGAAAAGAAAAAAAAACTGTAAAGATTAAGCTATTTCACAACTTGACCATTTAAATGCTGATTTAAATATTAATATCAAAGCTTAATTGTAAACATAATATAGACATTTTAATACCAATATAGAAGAGAAGAGAGGTTTAACACATCTTTATTAAATACAATTCCTGTTCAAATACGTCATCATTTATTCAATATCACATTCTCTCATAACCTTTTAGTACAAATGTTTTTAAAAGACATTCTTTTAAAAATGTAAAATAAGCTGTTCCTCATAAATACAACATAAAACGTCTCGGTTACTAACGTAACCTCGGTTCCCTGAGAAGAGGGAACGACTATTGCGTAAGTAGCTTACGCTATGGGAAAACTCCTTTTCTCGAGAATATGAAGCCAAACATTTTTTAAAGGCAGTGTATCTGCATGAACCTATGACAGGGCGGCTCAGACACGCGGTCCAATCAGGGCAATTCGCACAGAATGGGCATGGTCAGAGGCTATAAGTATAGCCCCCCGAGCTGTCATAGGCCAGGTTAAAAAACTGAAGCGATACACCGATAAAAGCACAAGCACGGCGGATTATGCAATAGTCGTTCCCTCTTCTCAGGGAACCGAGGTTACGTTAGTAACCGAGACGTTCCCTTTCGAGAGGTCTCTCCTATGCTTAAGTAGCTTACGCTATGGGAACTCCCTCAAAACGCTGTGCGTGCTTGACTTCGCTCTAATATAGCCCGAGGCAGAAGCCTGAAGCCGTGAGAGTAAAGTATGATCCAAATAAGCCGGTCAGTGACGGGCTTCATAAGGAAAACATAAGTGTGGCCTCATGAGGGCCATGATATAGTGTCATATATGAACTATAGTTCTGTAACAGGACCAGAGATAACGGGCCCATGTTAAACAGAGAAAAAAAAAAGAAAAAAAAGGGAGAAAAAAAAAAAACCAAAAAACGTGTTGAAAAAAAAGGAAGGCCCATGTTAAACAGAGAAAAAAAAAAAGAAAAAAAAGGAAGAAAAAAAAAACCATATACGCTGTTATGTATGGTATAACATATGAACATAGTTTGTGTAAAAAACGGGACCGGAGAGACTCGGGTCCACGTTTCATGGGGGGGTTTTGTGATTACACATTCATACCGAAAGCACCCTAGAATGCAGGGCAGGGACTTGTAGGTTATAAAACCTGATAAAAGTGGACGGCGAGACCCAGCCGGCCGCCGCACAGATATCCTGTATGGGTATTCCACTCGACCAAGACCAAAATGAGGCCATGCCTCTAGTGGAATGAGCTCTGATGCCTAAGGGGCAGTGAAGCAGTGAAGGGGCGTCTGAGATCTAGGATGGGTCGGAGACCACCATCCTTTTTCGGGACGAGGAAATAACGGCTGTACAGACCCGACTCGTTCTACGAGGGGGGTACTGCTTCGATAGCACCCTTTTCTAACAGTTTGAGCACCTCGGTGCGGAGAACATGTAAAACATCTTTTCTCACTCTCATCTCGACCATGGCTGAAAAGCACGGCGGTCTGCGAGCAAACTGTAGTGAGTAGCCGTGTTTTATTATGTTCAACACCCATTTTGATATGCCGGGGATAGCCTCCCAGGCTCCGGCCCGTATAGCTAGGGGTTGAATAAAGGCTGGGGACGGGTCGCTGTGAGATATAGTCCCGGCCGTTAGGCCGTTTTGAGCTATATATGCTGTGTATACAGCGCTCATGAGCGGGGGCACGCGCTGCACAGCGGGCGCACTCATATTCACGTTCCCACATGGGTTAGAGGGAAAACTGATGCAGGAACATTTTTATGTGTAGCTGTGCGCTGAAGAGTGGGCACAGGATCTACGTTTAATATCTCTCCCTCGTTGGTAGGGGGGAGAGTGAGTGTCGAGTTGACAGTGTTTGTGTGTAGGGGTGCGTGTTGTAAAACAGGCACGCTCGCTACTTTTATTAATTTTTCCGCGTGAGCGAGGGAGGCGTTTGTGACTGTGGGGACGGTGCTTATGTGCAGGGGTGCGTGCATGACAGCAGGCACACGCGCTACATTTATGTGACTTCCAGCTTGAGCTAGGGAAATATTTGAGACTGTGGTAACAGTGCTTATGTGTAGGTTTACGCACATAGTCGCGGGCACGTGACCTACAGGTGACACAGACAGAAAAGGGCTCTTTTCGTGCTTTATTTGCGTCACCGTAAAACCGGCGTCTGTTTGCAGGTGAGTGTGTTTTGTAACAGGCCCATTGACTGCAACATCAACGTTTCCAGCCACCTTGAGAAGAGTACTGGGGAATGTGGAACAGCTTATATTTGCAGGGGAGCATATATTTTTGGGATTACATGGGAGGCAGGGTCAAAGTTGAGCCCGACCAACCCCGTCTTCGGACGCTGCCAAAGAGAGTGAGTCACGCGGGGGGTGGGGCCGGTGTGAACTCGTTTACTTTGGTGAAAAGATTCAGCGCAGCCGAGATTCCAACTCGGGTCTCTGGCGCGAAAGTCTCAGATTCCACCACTGAGCCACAGGAGGGGTGTGGATAAACACAAGAGAAAAAGTCTATCTCTGTAAAAAGTGAGCCACGCGGGGGCGCAGCGCCGGCGTGGGCTCATATGTTTAAAACACTCATAAATACTCGAGCCCCGCCATTTGAACGGGAGGGCGCGAGAGGCGGGTTGGCTTTCTGTACGTAAGAAAGCTGGCCTCGAGCTCAGAAGAGAGCAGCATAATTTGTATCTGCCGCCAGAGCCGCGCGCGTATCAATCATTTGTATCTGCTGGGTGCCTGTCGACGGCGGCGAGGCTTCAGTCCGGAGTTTAAGCGAAGTGGAGGGTATAAAAATGCATTCAGAAAAAGTTTCACCAAATCCTCTAAACCAGGGATGGGCAACTTCTGTCCTGGAGGGCCACTGTCCTACAGAGTTTAGCTTCAACCCTAATCAAACACACCTGAACAAGCTAATCAAGGTCCTCAGGATTACTAGAAAATTACAGGCAGGTGAGTTTTTCAGGGTTGGAGCTGAACTCTGTAGGACAGTGGCCCTCCAGGACCGAAGTTGCCCATCCCTGCTCTAAACCATTCAGTCAAAACTCTAAAAAGCCCCTCCAATCCCTTGCAATCCAATAATAAATGCTCCACAGTCTCTTTTTGACTACAGAACTCACACTCCCCACTTACTGCTGGATTGAGGTGAGCCACATATCTGTTAGTAGCTATTGCCCTGTAAAGTCTCCACTGCAAATCTGCAGTTCGTTTCTCTAGTGGAAACTTATACAGGGACCTCCACTGATCTCTCCAGGGGAAAGCTGGCCCAATTCAGTGTGTCTTTATAAACACACTTGACACATAGGTTATAGAAAACCTTTTTAGACATTTCATCAATTGTCCATGTCTCAGAAGTGTCAGAATACGTTATATGATGGTCTTCCAACATGCTGTTGTTATAAGTATGTAGCAGTATTGTCTACCCCTGATGTAAGTTTTTTGCAAGAGGAGTGTTTCAATTACCCTCCTGTTTAGGTAGCGTATAAAAGTGGCCGTAATGAGGCTATGTGTGTGCGTCTTCTCCACGTTAGTGAGCGAGTCACCGTACTTCCGGCGGGGCGTATGAACATCTGCGAGGTAGGAGCTGTTGGCCGTGATCACATTGTGGCTTGTCTCGTTTGTTCCTCATACAGGGTTTCATGGGTTTATTTTGTTAAAGGGTGGACTGAGGAGCTTTGCGGGATGCCTTTGGCAATGGCCGTTCCCATGGAAATGCGTTTAATACGCACCAGTTTCTACGCTATATGAGTCGCCAAGCAACAGGTATATTTGGAGTTGAGCTAACTGTATCATCATTAGTGGCCTCGCTATTAAATCTATGTTTTGTGTGCTGTATCACATTTAAGGTTTGGGCCAGCATGCAAAGGACGTTGCGGTGGGCTTTGGGTCTTATTCAAACAGTTATTTGGATGCTTATCTTCGCGTGTCTGCTTCGTCTACACCATTGGTTGGATATCGAACAGTTACTGTGACTATTTTTCCTGTTCATGGGAGCTGAGTGTGCGATCCATTGCTGGATTGGATGGGCGAATCTACTCGTCTGGTGCGGCTCGCGTGTTTTCCGTTGCACAACGATGGTTCATTCTTTTTTTTTTATTAACTGTATATATCTGCAGCGTTTGACGTGTACAAGATCAGCTGGACTGTTGGTTTGGGGACGGTGGTGTGATACCTTTGCCTTCTATCGTAACAGTGTCGTGAGTAACAAATTTTACTCAAAGCCTTGAACAAGCTTGCAATAGACAATCAGCCACCTAGCTGTCACCAGTCGTTTCTGTAGGGTTTTGTTGTCGTTTTTTGTTTTGTTTCAATTAATTGATATTGTGTTCCATATATCTTTCTATTTTGATGTGAGTTGTGTCCATTTATATATATATATATATATACCTACATTTCTTTTTCATATTTGTGATTTGAAGTTTTCGTTTGTTTTGGTTTCCTAGTTTGTTGTTTATTTTTGGTTATTATTAATACGTGTTTCTTTGTAATGGTTTATTGTTTTTAGTTTCCAGTCCATCAACAAATTGCCTGTGGTCGCCGGACGCGGCACCCCAGATGGGCAGGACTGGCTCGGGGAACTTAGTTTTCTTAAAACTGATGTGTGGTTTACATGTCTTATGAATGTGTTTTTTTTTGTGTGTTTTTTATATAAAAAAAAAAAAGTCAAGCTTGTGTGTTTCATTCCATTTTCTTTTTCCTTCAGAATAGGGGCGTCACCACTTTTGAATAAGAAACAATATCAAGACTATAAAACTCCTCAAAAAACACGCACACACTCAAACCTGACTGCACATCACTTTTTGACTTTATTGATTCTGCTTTTATTCCGGAGCCCTTTTATTTTATTGCTCCGGAGTCGCATAACAGTCACAAAATGCGCCACGGGGAAGAAAAAAACATCTATAGCCTAAGTCGCACTGGACTAAGTCGCATTTTTTTTAGAATTTATTTCACAAAAAATTTTTTTTTGTTTTGTTTTTGAGCAGCTGCGGGCAAATTCTTTCGACACACACACACACACACACAATATTACGTAACACTCTGCGCTTATGTTTTAAAAAGATAATTTAACATATAAATAACAATTTTTAAATAGCCCACTTAAAGTGTTTATTACAAATACATGACTAAATGCTAAAAATTTATACATTTTAATGAACAAACATATGCGTTGCATTTACAATTCTGTGAAAACAGGGGGTGCTGCAACACCCCCAGCACCCCCACTTCCCGCGGCCCTAGTGACATGCATGCATTGATTTTTATTAATAAATAGTGTTTTCTGTCAGTGTCAACTGCAAAGATGAAGTTGACGATCGCCATCTCCGTAGTGAACGCGCCTAGAGAGAAATGCACATCTTGGATTACATAATCAGAGAGTAGCTTATTTCTTTTTATTTTGAATTGTTTCGTTTAAAGACATTTCAAGCTTTCTTTAGATATATTTCTCATGTCTGTGAGGCATACACTGAGTTTCGGTTAATTTATGATGAGAGGCGCTCCAGTTCACGTGCAATGCAAGTGACCGCGGCACGCCGGCGCCTCCATGTCATGATTATATTGTCTGCTATATTTGCTTCTTATTTATTAAATACAGGCAATTGGTTGATGAAAAATGTATAAAAATTCTGATGCAATTTATACAAAACTAAATTCAATTTAACCCTCTGAGGTCGGCAAACGCGCCCCCGCGTTTTGCTGGATTTTCTTCACTTTGTAGCACAATAAACTTAAATTACTCTGTCATTTATGGTCATACAGAAAAAAGAAATATAAAAAAAGAATGTGATATTTCTACTTTTGTATGTGTCCACTTACAATCAAATCAAAACATTGTGCTTTTGTAAAATAAAGCAAATAAACAGGGTGTGCTTTCTGCCTCTCCGTCGCTGTGAACTTTTTTTTCTTGAGCACGTCTATAAACTGAAACAAAACTCAGCGATACAACAGAATCACATCTGACTATTGCACTGAGAGATGTATAGGGCCTATACATTAAAGGTTGAGACTGTTAAAGTTCCACACTCTGGTAAAACCTGTAGATACAATTGCACAAAAGTAGATTCTAGAGGTCAACTTACTAGAAAGTAAATACAGCATGAGCCATTTAAAACAAATACAGAAAAGCCACTTGTGATCAGTTTTGAATGTTTGTAATTGACATTTTATATATAGTTGATTACACGCTGTTTACATCTAGTTTTCTTTTTTGTTTTTGCACAGTTTGCAAAAACTAGTCTCCGAGCATGGTCAAACATGTTCATATAGGAATTTATGGAAAACACGAACAAATATTGCATAAAGAGAATTAAATGACAGTCATTCTACATGAGTGTTTAAGACTAAACAAATCATATTTCTTTTAGAACATCTTTCTGGCATGTCTACAAAACATCAACATGAAAGATTAGTATTGCTGTTTTTCTGTTACCTATAAAACTATTAATCTTCAAACTGGTCTAACTATTACACTTAAAGATGTGCATTTCACAGCACAGTCATAGATACACAGTTATTTTGTGTATGTCACTAAACAACAGTTAAGCTAATGAATTACAGATGATAGATAAGGAATAAGTTGTGTAATACTGTTTTAATGAGCTCAGACATGACCACAAAAGAAAGATTTTTTTTTAAACAATTTATTTCAACAATATAATTGAGGGATATACTGTATATTCACACATTGAAGTGATAAAGAAACAATAAGTAAAAGTAAAACAATAGTAATGACATTAAAGTTTGTCTAACCAGAAAATAACAATTTTGCAGGCTCTAGGATGTAACTGACTAGAGTTTCAACTATTTCACTGACGCCACTGAATTTCTCATTTTTTGAAAACAGTGACACACATTTCAACGTACAAACGCACATTCACAATCTTGTAAATGTTTTCTTTTGCTGTAGATTAGATGGTGCAGGCGACACCTGCGACAGGTGTGAGAGAGACATAATACTTTGAACCAGAGTTTTAGGCATTCTGTCTTTTAGGTCTAATCCAGAAAACAGACGTTGGGTTTTATGTCTTAATAATTTGTTTTGCTTTTTATGAAAACATGTGGTAAGCAGTTTTGGGCCTCATCAACAGAATACCAAAATGTTTTATTTAACATATCGTAAATTTCAATTGTTAGATAAATTATCGAACTATGTACACACACACACACACACGAAGTAGGAGAATATCTAACTGTATATTGTATATTGTGAACACTCCATTACCCGTTTATTTGGGGTCAGAGAACATCCTTAGCTCTTACGTTTCTTTAATTTGTGCAGGATGTTGAAGTGTTAGTTAAAAAAAAAGGTATTAGTTAATAACAAACAAACAAACAAACAAAAAAACAACATGGAGCCATGATATTAATATATAAAATATGGTATAATTACATGTTGAAGCAGAGCCTATTCACAGTTTGAAAATGACTTCCATAATATTTTCTTTTAGTAAAGCTATGTCTGGATTATCCCAACATTCAGCTGCAATACCTTCTCTCTTTCTGAACGGGGCGGAAGCTTTCGATGGGGCGTGTGAAGACCACCAAGCGGGGAGGATGCTTTAAGCGAGACACTTCACTTCAGCTGTACACTGTAACAATGCAACAGGATTTAACCATTCAACAGTAGATTTTTACAGACCTAAAATCATGATGCTTCAAAGTATGGATTGGAAGTAAATTACCAAAGACACAAACGACTTCGAACATTTATACAGTAGTGTTGCAAAAGCAGAATTCTATCTTCTTTAAATAAAGATTCATCTTTATTCATGCTTTAATTTCTTTAAAACAGTCTGATGACATGCAATATTTCTGTTGTTAATTGATTAGTAATGTTGCGAGAGGTTTCCTCATACGAGTAAAAACGCTTTAGATGTGTTTGTGACAAAACATTGTATTCACTTAGACTTTTTGAAGGTATGACTGATCCTTTTTTCTTCTGAACAACTTACATTTCATATGAATTACCTGAAGTGTTTAACAACCACATATAGGTAATGCATGTTGATTACCAAGTTTCAGGCATAGTGCAAACATGCAATGTTCGAGAAAGCTAATATTGGTGTAATCTTTGAGAGGTCTCACCCACAAATGCAAAAATATATGCGTTGGGATAATCCAGACATAGCTTTACTAAAAGAAAATATTATGGAAGTAATTTTCAAACTGTGAGTAGGCTATGCTTCAACATGTAATCATACCATATTTTATATATTAATATCATGGTTCCATGTTGTTTTAATGTTTGTTTGTTTGTTTGTTTGTTTGTTATTAACTAATACCTTTTTTAACTAACACTTCAACATCCTGCACAAATTAAAGAAACGTATGAGCTAAGGATGTTCTCTGACCCCAAATAAACCGGGTAATGGAGTGTTCACAATATACAATGTACAGTTAGATATTCTCCTAATTCGTATGTGTGTGTTCGTGTGTGTGTGTGTGTGTGTGTGTGTGTAAATAGTTGTGCTTAAATCTTTGGGTGTATTTTCACACGCCAACATATTTTGTCACACCGTAGTGATGCAAAGTACCACACTCTTGTAAAACCTATGGACTAACTTTAAAACATCATCTTTATTTGGGAATCACACGTGTTCCAAAAAACATCCATGTGATTCAAAAGATCAAATCGCTAAGAAAAGAGGGTTGAAAAGCACCATTTATAATAAAAACACAAAAGTTTGCAAATGATGGTTTCATTACTCCACTAGATTTAGTCATCTTGTTCAGATAGTAGATGACACTGTTCACATCACATCAACTATTACAACAGAATCACATCTGACTATTGCACTGAGAGATGTATAGGGCCTATACATTAAAGGTTGAGACTGTTAAAGTTCCACACTCTGGTAAAACCTGTAGATACAATTGCACAAAAGTAAATTCTAGAGGTCAATTGGGTTAAAAGTAAATGCATCATCATGAGCCATTTAAAACAAATACAGAAAACCCACTATAGTAATCAGTTTTAGCGTTTGAATTGACATTTTACATATCACGCTGTTTACATCTTGTTTTTGTACAGTTTTTGCAAAAAGTATATAGTCACAGAGCGTGGTCAAACATGTTCATATAGGAATGTATGAAAAACATGAACAAATACTGCATAAAGAGAATTAAATGACGGTCCTTCTAGTATGAGAGTGTTTAAGACTAAACAAATCATATTTATTTTAGAACATCTTTCTGCTATGTCTACGAAACATCGACGTGAAAGATGAGTATTACACTTCAAACTCGTCTAACTATTACACTTATTTTGTTATTATTACACAGTTATTCTGTGTGTGTCACTAAACAACATGGTTAAGCTAATGAATTACAGTTGATACGTGGTATTTTTACGTGAAAGGAGGGAAAGGAATATTTAACATATAAAAATAAAAATATTTTAACCTATCGTCAATTTCAATTGCTAGATAAATCATCTAACAATCAACAGTTATATGTGAAACAATTAGAGTTGGTTAGAATTAGTCGCATTAGAGTTGGATTCTTGTTTATATTGAACATTGTTATTGTACCGCATGTTTAACAGCGCTATTGTTGTCGGCCTCATCAAAGTTCACACAGTTTTCACCGGAGCATACCGACTCTGAAACAAGACCAAGTATTAGCACGTAACATTTTGGACACCTTTGTTTTTAGGCATCTTTGCATTTCTTCTGAAACACCCGGTTTTGAAATTGTTTAACAATTTTTAACATCACTAGCGTAACACTTATCGTATTGTCGGGTGTGATTGTAATGTTTTGTATGGCGTTTTATTTACACTTTCCACCGGATATCTGTTTCCTACAGTTAGCTGTAATGTTAGTGAACTCTAGGTCTTCTCTTTGTTCATATACGACAGTATTCACATGAATTGACTTGATTTGATAAAATTATGGTTTAGACCATCATCTTCACGTGAGACATTTACATTATATTATTATACCGTCCTAGTTTTTAAATAG
>FLSR01000513.1:58754-100207 GCA_900092035.1 Leuciscus waleckii
TAACTTTTCTGCATCAGAAACTGATAGCATATTACGTAGCTTAGCAATGTTTCTAAGGTGGAAAAAGGCTCATAACCACACCTTAAGTGATGTGTGATCCAAAAATCACAACGTTAGCAGTGACGTGAGTACCAATCACTACATTGGGTGCGTTCCTGGGTGGGGCAAAAGTAAAATCACTACATCTGTGATGAGCACGAGCCCTCATGCAAGGGTCATATAGCGCTTTATATAATACAGATTGTTTCAAAGCATCTTTACAGTGATACAAATTTTCTATCTATTTTTATACATTTTTAATCTATTGACAGCCCAGACAGATAGATCCGTGTGAGTTTAAAAACATACTTTTTCTGTTTTCTGATAGCAGCATTTTGGGCAGCACCTTGAGATCTGATTGGTTTGCATTGCATGCGGTCCAA
Organism: Leuciscus waleckii; assembly: GCA_900092035.1. NCBI lineage: Eukaryota > Metazoa > Chordata > Actinopteri > Cypriniformes > Leuciscidae > Leuciscus > Leuciscus waleckii. Next base: position 59,177 of record FLSR01000513.1, read on the forward strand.
AGTTCAGACCAGAGAACTGAGAGAAACATGTATAGGCATGCGAGTGTAAGGGTGGAAAAGGCTTAGACTTCCCCTGGCTACAGACTCGACTAGCATGAAAAATTTTACACAAATAAATTAATTGTGATTGAATCTTTTCCCAAATCGTCTCTCCCTAACATTTTTGTCTCTTTTTTTATTCGGTAACGAAGAGGCCAATAGATTTTCGTTATAGTTTTTGTCATCATAAACGGGTTTTTATTTAGTTATCGTCTCATTTTCGTCAGTGAAAATATTTCTTGTTGACAACTATGACGAAAATTTTTCATCAACGAAATTAACACTGTTCAGAAATGCCTTAATTATTTGTGGCATAGATTCAACAAGGTATTGGAAAACAATTCTCAGAGATTTATATTGAAATGATGGCATCAAGCAGTTGCTGCAGATTTGTCGGCTGCACATCCATGATGCGAATCTCCCTTTCCAGCACTTCCCAAAGGTTCTCTATTGGATTAAGATCGGGTGACTGTGGGGGCCATCTCAGTTTAGTGCTATAGTGCTTCAAGAGATGTTCTTCTGCATACTTCAGTTAACGAATGGTTATTAGATACCCCCAATGCAAATAAGGTTTATTGGCAAAATTTACAGACTTTCAGCTGTTTGCAATGAACAAATCAAACAAAAGTAATTGAAATAGCTCAACACAACAAATGTTTCAAGTGGTTTCCCCATATTCAACTGAAAATGCAACTTTTAATGACTTCTCAAAATTATTCCACCCCCTTCATGGCAAGGATCTTTAGTACTTAGTAAAACACCCTTTTGCTGTTATGACCTGCAGCAAACAAGATGTACCTATACCCAGACACCAGCAGTGTTTCTGAGGAAACTAAGCCCATTACAGTACAGTAATATTCTCGGGTTTGTGTGCTGCACCCACCTTCAAATCCCACCAGGGATTTTCTAAGGGGTTCAAGTCAAGTGACTGATGGCCAGTAAGTTTGGGATCTTTGTCCTGTTGGAAGGTTCAATGATGCCCAAGCTTTAGCTTCCTCACTGATGGCATGACGTTTTCTCTAGGATTTCCTGATACTTCAATGAATCCATCTTGCCTTCCACACGCTGCAGGTTTCCATTGCCAGAGGATGCAAAGCAGCCCCAAAGCATCACAGAGTCACCACCATGCTTAACTGAAAGCAGAGTGTTGAACCAGAACCAGGAAATATGACCATATTAGTCCTGTTCTGTCAACACTGCATTGGCTCCCTATTAAACATTGTATACATTTTAAAATATTGCTGATTACTTAGAAAGCACTAAATGGTTTAGCTCCCCAGTACTTGAGCGAGCTCTTAACGCATTATAGTCCTTCACGTCTATTGCAATCTCAAACTTCCGGCCAGTTGATAATACCTAGAATATCAAAATCGCTGCTGGCAATAGTTCCTTTTCCTATTTAGCACCTAAACTTTTGAGCAGTCTTCCTAACATTGTCCGGGAAGCAGACACACTCTGTCAGCTTAAATCTAGACTAAAAACACATCTCTTTGACCTAGCATACACATAACACATTATAAACTTCTATAATTCAATGTTAGGCTGTATAGATGAGGTCAGCCGGAACCGAGAACACTTCCCATAAATCCTGATGTACTCATTGCATCATAAGAAGAATGGCCTCTACGCTAATATTAGTCTCTCTGTTTATCCCGAGGTTTACTGCATTCTGCCGGATCCAGGACGTATCCAGATCTGATGAAGGACCTGTGCCTGGACACGATGACAACGCAGTCCTGAAGTGTCAACTAGTCTCTCCTCTGTGAAGACCTCCTTCCCTTCCCTTTACCTCTGTACAGATAAAACCTTATCAAAATGATTCCGGTTCGCATTGATGCCTGGAAGTGACAAAAAATTCTGTATTATGAATTTTTAAGGCCAGACAAGTAATTTGGCGAGGTCAATTTGTAAAGAAAGACAAAGCCTGCGCACACACACATATATATAAATAAATAAGTAAGTAAGTAAGTAAGTAAGTAAGTAAGTAAGTAAGTAAGTAAGTAAGTAAGTAAGTAAGTAAGTAAGTAAGTAAGTAAGTAAGTAAGTAAGTAAGTAAGTAAGTAAGTAAGTAAGTAAGTAAGTAAGTAAGTAAGTAAGTAAGTAAGTAAGTAAGTAAGTAAGTAAGTAAGTAAGTAAGTAAGTAAGTAAGTAAGTAAGTAAGTAAGTAAGTAAGTAAGTAAATAAATAAATAAATAAATAAATATATAAATATATAAATATATAAATATATAAATATATAAATATATAAATATATAAATATATAAATATATAAATATATAAATATATAAATATATAAATATATAAATATATAAATATATAAATATATAAATATATAAATATATAAATATATAAATATATAAATATATAAATATATAAATATATAAATATATAAATATATAAATATATAAATATATAAATATATAAATATATAAATATATAAATATATAAATATATAAATATATAAATATATAAATATATAAATATATAAATATATAAATATATAAATATATAAATATATAAATATATAAATATATAAATATATAAATATATAAATATATAAATATATAAATATATAAATATATAAATATATAAATATATAAATATATAAATATATAAATATATAAATATATAAATATATAAATATATAAATATATAAATATATAAATATATAAATATATAAATATATAAATATATAAATATATAAATATATGAATCAATGCCACGTAGAATTAAGGCAGTTCTGAAGGCGAAAGGGGGTCAAACACAGTATTAGTATGGTGTTCCTAATAATCCTTTAGGTGAGGTATAAATCAAGGTGACTTGACTCGACGACTTCTTCCACCAGACACACCGCTGATCCATAGGGCCGAAAAGTTCCAGTTTTGTTTCATCGCTCCACTGAACAGAATACCAAAACTTCTGTAGCTTATTTATATAATTTCGAGCAAATTCGAGCTGACTTTTCTTGTGCTTTTGGGTCAGTAGTGGTGTAGTCTTGGAGTTCTGGCATGGAAACCATCTGCGTTTAGTACGCACCGTACTGTGCAAGCTGAAACCTCAGTGCCTGTTGCCACTAAGTCACCGCAAGAGTAATATTGCAGGTCTTTTGCAGTCACTCGAGGGGTTTTCTGAATCTGCCTTCTCAGAAATCTGGTTGCAGCCATTGATAGTTTGCTTTTTCTGCCCCGTCCAAGTAGTTCCACTGTTCCTTTAAAACTTTGAACTTGCGAATTTTGCTTCCAATGATGTTTCTAGGAACATTAGTACCTTTGCTATCTTTTTGTATCCTGTTCCTTGTATGTGAATGGCGATGATATCTTCGCTTAACGTTTTGGACTATTCTTTTGACTTTGTCACATTTGACTGCATGTTACAAATAAGACTCTCAACAAACCTAACCAGTCCACGTATTTCATGTGTTCTAGCTCAAGCAAACATGGTGCAACTAATGAAGCCCAATTAAGGGCTATTAAAGTTGTATCAGGTGTGCTTGAGACAACACCTGTTTTGCAGATTTGTGTTGTTGTGAGGGATTCTATTCAGGCGGTTGAATAATTTTGAGACTGCAGAAGTCATTAAAAGTTGAATTTTCAGTTGAATTTTGGGGAAACCAGTTGCATTTTCAGTTGAATTTTGGGGAAACCACTTGAAAAATGTGTTGTGTTGAGCTATTTCAATTATTTTTGTTTGATTTGTTCATTGCGGGGGCGGCAGTGGCTCAGTGGTTCATGTAGGTTGTCTACAAACCGGAAGGTTGGTGGTTTGATCCCCGGTTCCACCTGACCAAGTGTCGAGGTGTCCATGAGCAAGACACCTAACCCCAGCGCTCCCGACGAGCTGGATGGCGCCTTGCATGGCTGACACCACTGTCGGGAGTATGATTGGGTGAATGTGAGGCTATGTAAAGCGCTTTGGTGGCCATAGGTCTGTGAAAGCGCTATTTAAATGCAGTCCATTTACCATTTACCATTGCAAACAGCTAAAAGTCTGTACATTTTGCCAATAAACCTGATTTGCAATAGGGGTTGAATAAATTTGATAACAACTGCATGTGTTAAAGGGGTGGTTGATTATGATTTCACTTTTGTAATATTGCTGTTTGAGCATATACAACATCTGCAAAGTTACAATGCTCAAAGTTCAAAGCAAAGGGATATATTTGCTTTTAAAGAAATCACTTTTTAAGGACTACAACAAACGGCTGGTTGGGACTACACAACATTCCTCCCGGGTTAGTGACATAACCAACCCTAAAATTACATAAACCCCGCCCCCGGAACACAATTTATAGATTATCATGACAGAATATGCTAATCAATGACTAGAAGATAACTACACATAAGCTACATAAATTCATCAACTAACCATTCAGAAATGTCCTGTTGCATTCTACTTGAGTCTCTCCATCATTGTCTGAATCCGGCTTGAACATAAAAGGCTAAAAGTTTTAGAAATTTTCAGTGCATGTCTGTGTGAGTGCAAGCTGTTGTGCTCCGCCTTCTGTGCTGGGAGAAGCAGCTCATTTGCATTTAAAGGAACAGACACAAAACGGTGCGTTTCTGTTTTAAGATAAGTCTTAAAGGGATAGTTTACTTTGAAATAATTTTTTGGTATGTTTTAGCTTACCTCAAGGGCATCCAAGATGTAGGTGTCTTTTTTTCCGCAGTAGTTTCAATTTTGATATATTTAGGTCAAACCGTTCTTGTCTGTCAGTCATATAATGCAGGTCTATGGTCACCACCTCAAAGAGCAAGCACAGAGTCCAAATTAAAACAATTCCCCAGCGTCCAAATATGCTCTTTGAGACAGTGACCATAGACCTGCATTGTATGACTGACAGACAAGAACGGTTTGACCTAAAAATATCAAAATTGAAACTACTGCGGAAAAAAAGACACCTACATCTTGGATGCCCTTGAGGTAAGCTAAAACATACCAAAAATTTATTTCAAAGTGAACTATCCCTTTAAGTTTTTCCCTTTTCAGTTTCTCAATATTTGCCCCTAAAATAGATTTTTAAAGGCAAATTTGGGTACGTTTACACGACAACGATATGCTTAAAACGGAGAAGTTTTCCACGTTCCACGTAAAAACGCTGTATTCTGCTGCCAGGCCATTAGATGGCGATGAAACACTATAGACTGAACACATAATATGCATGTGCATGACATCGTCGTCTTCAGAGATTACACAGAGCCGTTTTCAAAAACTTGCACTTTGAAACCCGTTTTCAAAAGTTTGCATTTTCATGCACCCAAAAAGCCGTTGTCGTGTAAACAAACTGCCAAAACGCATTAAAAGTTTTATGTTTTATGTTTTAAAGTATTACATCACTGAAAATGTTTTATGTTTTATGTTTTAAAGTATTACATCACTGAAAATGGTGTCGTGTAAAACAGCCCCTTTAAATTAAATCAGAATGATATGACATTACATGCTCTTACCAATTAAGTTACAATTTGCACTGTCACTTCAAATAAATTTTTTATTAGGTAACTAGATATTTCACTCGATTGTTCTTCCAGTTTGGCAGTCACTTGTTGTCAATCGCTTCGGGACAAGTGACAGTGAATGGGCTACTTTTTTAGGAAAAATGTTTGCCACTCTCCCACGCTGCATTTCAGTGTAAAAAAACATGACGGTGCAATATAGGTAATAATCACTAACCAGTCTTACCGATGATTAAACAATCATTATAAAGTTTTATATTAACTGATTCATTCACTAGTGACTTTTTGCTTACTAGAGTCTTAAATGTATGCACTCTATTTGTGAAGATAAAGTACATACTTTTAGGTGCATAGAAGAAGAGTATGCAATGAAGTGATGAAGCACAGTCAGTTTCAAGCACTTTAGCCATTTTTTATTCATGTTTGTAGTTTTGAACTGAAATATCACAAATTCTCATATGGGTTTGTGATCAATGCTAGCCGCTAGAATGTGCAATCAAGGAATGTGCAATCTCCCTAACTTATATAGCGATGTCTCAAACTGTACGGATGGAGCAACATTTTTAATTTCCCTGTAAATTTGATAGTTGGAATGTACCCCTAGTCCTAACTTTGGGGACTTGGGCTTCATTGAGAATCATATTTCTATGGCTATGTCTTAGATGTGTTCTTATAAATTTTAGTAGATAGGACACATGTTGAATTATAACTTCTATTAGAAATATAATCAATATTTGTTTTATCCATCTCGCCTGTGTGTTCTCTATAAGTGATTAGCAAGAACACCTTGAAACTACAAAACAATGATTTACAACTACCTCTCACACATTTCCCTTAGATAAAGTATTTATGTGCATTCAAGTTAATCATATGCATGCAATTTAAAAAAAGAAATCTGCACCTGAGGAAAAGCTCAAAGTGTTTCACTAGTGCCCTCAGGTTCTTTTCTGGTATGTGCATCTTCCTCAGGATTTCTGGAAGTTTCACTAAAACAAAAAGGCATAAATGAATGAATGAATTAATTAATTAAATAATTTAACAATTTTTAACATAAAAAGAAGCTGATATTAACCAAATAGCCGAAGCAGGTGCTGAGAGCCATAGAGGTAAGAGGGCGGTGGAAGCTGTCGCTCTGAGGGTAGTTATCCGGTGTCAGTCTCCAGCTCAGAACCTAAAGACAATCACATAGAGGTAATGAGCTAATTCTGTAAATGAGATTATAGGCATACAAGCAGTATTGAACCAGATCATGCTAAGAACAGGTCCTATATCTCTAACAGTGCAAACATACACAAAGATAATGTTTAAAACTGTACAGAGAATCAGTGCAGCTAGGCTGATTACAACATTAAAATCAATAGCAGAGCAATTATCAATGCCAATTTTGACACCACAGCAAAACCCAATATTCTACTCAACGGATGTCAACTATCTTGGGAGTTTGCAGTGCTGCTGTATTGGTGCTTTTAGTGGGGATTCTGACTCCCCTCTGTTAAATGCATGCATCAAATGTCTGAACCTGTGGTTCCTTTTGTGGGAGCACGATTACCATTGCAACATTTTAATCAGTATAATAAAATGATACATAGTTGTGATGCAATGCTTGCCACCACAAGCCATTTATCACTCACTTTATTAACTTTTCTGTCACCTACTGTTTAAAACCCCCAAATCAAGAAAGATTATAAGCCCCCACTATGTTTGTAGTGAAATCCCCCCAAAAAAGGCTTTTGACAAAGGCTTTTGACACTCCGCTTTGCTATCTTTCCAGAGCTTGCTTAATATTTGACTTTAAGACAGTGACATTTAAATTTATATGTATTTTCAAATATTTGTTCAATTTTTTTTAACTTGTGTATTATTTAAACTATCAATTCAGTTTGTTAAATGTTCACGGTAATCAAAAAATGACTTGTGCTACGAAGTTGGTGTTTAATACCAGGTGAGAAAAAAACATAAAATCTTGGTTGGCCACTTGTGATCTGGGGCCGTATTCACAAAGCATTTTATCTTACCACTAGGAGTACTCCTAAATCACACTGAAAGATTTTATCTAGGAGTTTTCTCTTAAAAGTTATTCACAACGCCTTTCAGACCTACTCTTAGCAAAGAAAAATGACAACTCCTAAACTAAGAGTGAGTCTTCGTGCTATGGATGACGTCATTACTCATGCACGAGCTTGACTGAAGTGACCACCTTGATTGGCTGATGATTGTAACGCGGGAATGATTCCAAACAGCTCCCCTACGATGATGAGTGACAGGTGACAGGTCTGAGAATGCGTGCGCTACACAAGTAGTGCGAAGGATGGAAGATGATGAATAACTGAATAAATAGCCTAAATGAATAAAGAGTAAGGCAAAACAAATAGCCTAGTAGCCTAATGAAACATATGGATTGATGCAATATCTTTGCAACATTATTGAATTAATCTGTCACTATATGCCTCTGCCTATGTTTGCAAAGAGAAGAACATTTTAATTTGATTCACAATGAAACGTTACAATTAGTTTACATGCAATGAGTAGCCTAGTTTTGGTTGTTGTTGGTGGCGTTATTGCATCCCTAGTTATGTCTACAATGCAAAATTGTTCCCTCGCGATTGGAAGCTCCTTTAGCCGCCGCATACGCATTTCAAAACATCGCAACGTGAAATGCCACAAAAAGCGGTTTGTGAATAGGTCTTAGTGAGTTAGGAATCCTCTCGACTTCTTTTAAGCTGTCCCAGGCTTAGGTGCTACTTTTAGGGCTAAAATGCTTCGTGAATTACTCTTAGTCAAAAAAATGAGGAGTCCTAATGTTACGAGTACACGCCCATTATTTTTAGGAGTTGCTCCTAAATTCGCCAGTTAGGAGCTACTTTTAGCCTTAAAATTCTTTGTGAATACGGCCCCAGATCACCAAAAACATCCAATGCCAAGTGATTTTTGACAAGTCTTTTAATACCCCTTTAAGACAGGAACTGCACCACCATAAATAAACAATAATACAAAAACAAATTCAGGATTACATTTTTATAAAAAAATGTATGGCACATAGTCTTAGAGCACAAACATGATTTGGGGCCCAGCTCAGGAAGCAGACAGACTGGCTAAACCGACCGTCTGCTAGCTGTCTCATGTCACTGAGGTCAGACAAATCACATCACATAGAGACTCTTTCACCTATAATTATCATATAGAGACTGTGTCTGTTCCTCGAATTAGGACATACAAAAAACTCCAAAACCCATTTAAGGATAAAAAATGTAATTGATGTTCGACAAATAAAAAACAGACATAATACAGATGAACAAATGATAAAGCTCGGGTTGCTGAATATTCAATCCCTTACTTCTAAAGCACTTATTGTTAATGATATGATTACAGATATTATAGATATTATAACCTAGATGTGCTGTGTTTGACAGAAACCTGGCTAAAACCAGACAATTACATTACTTTAAATGAGTCCACCCCGCAAGATTACTGTTATAAACATGAGCCTCGTCTGAAAGGCAAAGGGGGAGGTGTTGCTGTAATTATGATAAATGTTAAATCACATTTGAGATTTGTGCTAGCTACTGTCTACAGGGCACCATACAGACTTTATCAAAGAATTTGCTGATTTTCTATCAGAGTTAGTACTAGCTGCAGATAAAGTCCTAATTGTTGGTGATTTTAATATACATGTAGATAACGAAAAAGATGCATTAGGATTGGCATTTAAAGACATTCTGAATTCTATTGGAGTTAGACAACATGTGTCAGGACCTACTCATGTCGTAATCATACACTAGATCTAATATTATCACATGGAATCAATGTTGATGCTGTTGAAATTCTACAGCGAGCGATGACATCTTAGATCATTATCAAGTCTTGTGTAAACTTCAAAGTCAAACTTCCAAGGCTGCAAAGTCGACTCCATGTTACAAATATGTTAGACCTATCACTACTGCCACTAAAGATTGCTTTATTAATAATATTCCTGATCACTTTCATCTCCTCAGCATCCCAGATAGCTTTTTAGAAGAACTCAATATTGCGACAGAAACGTTTGACTCTCTCTTTTCCAGCACCTTAGACACAGTTGCTGCTTTGCGCTTAAAGAAGATTAAAGAAAATAGTCCAACGAGCTCGTAAAAACTAGCACACTCAGGCCCTTATGAGAGCAGCCAGAAAATTGGAGCGCAACTGGAAGAAAATGTCTGTTTACGTATGGTAACCCTCGTTCCCTGAGTCCAGGGACGAATTGGGATCACGCTAGGGAGACTAATTGCCTACGAGTGAATTAAAATGAGCCAATGAAAATTTTGCATTCCGCAGCCCGCCTATCAGCGCGGGTATAAAAAGGCGGAGGCAACGCATGCATAGTGCTTTTCGCTGAGGAGCCGAACAGTGTCCAGCCCTCCGTGAAGGTACAGCAACATGGCGACGGGACGAGGCGTCTCCGTTCCCTGGACTCAGGGAACGAGGGTTACCATACGTAACCGAGACGTTCCCTTTCGTCAGCAGGGAACTCCGACACCTTGTCGGGGGAGTTCCCCTGATGAATTGGGATCCCTACCAAAACGCCATGGTGCTGGCCCCTTCCAGCGCCCAGCTAAGCTAGTCCGGAGGAGTGAGGAGCGTACCCAACAGGGACGACAGAATGAGTCTGTCAAGGGGAAGACACGGCTGAACTGCACGTGGCAATCATGGGTCGCCAGGGACCACTGGAAAAGGCACCCAGTCTACTAGCAACTCCTTACTGAAGGTAGCAGACCTGGTGCCGGCGGTCCGCAACGCCTGGCACCGGAGGGGGTGATGGAGGAACTCACGAGGTTAGCCGTTTGCTGGGTAACCAACGGAGCAAAAAGACGCACGTATCGCTCACGGAATGGCGTCGCAAGCCGACACACCTATTCCCTCTAATTACTGGCCGTAGCGAGTACTCGGGAGGAAACAGGTTCCACACGTAGGCTATAAAACCTAGCGAACGTGTTCGGTGTCGCCCAGCCCGCAGCTCTACAAATGTCTGTTAGCGAGGCGCCTTGTGCCAGACCCCACGAAGCGGCAACAATACTAGTCGACTGAGCCCGCAACCTGGGTGGGTAGGGCTCACCCTGGGACTCATAAGCCCTGGTGATAGCATCCACTAGCCAGTGGGCTAACCTCTGCTTGGAGACAGCCTTCCCCTTCTGCTGGCCTCCGTAACAAACAAAGAGCTGATCTGAGGTCCTGAAGCTTTGCTTCTGTCTATATAAACCCGGAGGGCCCGGACGGGACAGAGAAAGGCTAGGGCTGGGTCTGCCTCCTCCTGGGGCAGCGCGTGCAGGTTCACTACCTGGTCCGCGAAGGGAGTGGTAGGAACCTTGGGCACATATCCGAGCCGGGGTCTCAATATAACATGAGAAAGGCCAGGCCCGAACTCTAGGCACGATTCGTCGATCGAAAATGCCTGCAGATCCCCTACCCTCTTGAAGGAAGCCAATGCTAACAGGAGCGCTGTCTCAATGGACAGAAAATTAAGCTCTACTGTCGGCAAAGGCTCAAAAGGAGGACTGGAGCGCTCTAAGCACTAAAGTTAAGTCCCAAGAGGGTACAGGGTGCAAATCGCGAGGTGGATTTAGCTCTCCTAGCACCCTTGAGGAATCTGATGACCAGGTCGTGCTTCCCCACGGACTTACCTTCAACTACATCGTGATTGCGGCAACTTACACTTTGACAACTCACACTATTGCGGCAACTTACACTTTGAGGGTGGAGGGAGACAGCCTTCGCTCCAACCCCTCTTGTAGGAAGGAGAGCAGGACTCTGATCGGGCAAGTTCGTGGGTTCTCCCCGTGGGAAGAACACCAGACGACGAACAGGTTCCACTTCAGAGCATAGAGGCGCCTCGTAGAGGGGGTCTAGCTGAAGAGATGGTATCTACCACTGCCTGTGGCAGGCCATCTAGAACCTCCGCGTCCCGTCCATGCACACCTGCTGGCTACTGGAATAAACTCGATGCATGTGTTTCTCGTTATATATGGGATGGGAAACGTCCTCCAATCAAGCTGACTACCTTACAGTGTGGCAGATTACATGGAGGTCTGTCTTTCCCTAATTTTAGACTTAATGCTCAAACCTTTACCCTCCGCCCTTTATCAGTCTGGTTTGATCCTGATGTGTCTGTGTCATGGAAGAGCAATTGAGGAATCTATAGTTTATCCCTATGAACTGAAGCATCTTGTTTTTTCCGGGGTTCCACTGAGGCAGTGTAAATCTCAGTTGGTCCTATTGTAACTCATCTTCTCTCCACTTTCGACACAGGGAAGTCGAAAAGCAAACACACCAAGTTACAATCTGGCATAGGCATTCGCATATTTTCCATAATAATACTTTTTTGTCTGGCAAGGCCCCTTTTCATTGTCCGCAATGAACAAAAAAAGTAAACACTTTGGGAGAGATCTATGATGATATGGGTCTAAAATCATTTCAGAACATTAAAGCCCAATATAATTTACAAGCTGTATCTTTTTATATGTATTTGTGAATAAGATCGGCCCTTCGGGCATACCTTGGGACTCCCTTTTACCTATTCACCCATTGCGCAAATTAATCCTTCCTTCTGAGAGATCTCCCTCTTCTGTTTCGGTTATTTATCTGTATCTTCTTGAGCATTCATACAAACCCTTATCTATTACAACTGTTTGGGCCAAGGATCTTAATGAAGATGTGCATGTTTTATTTTCGGATCAGGTATGGAGGATGTTTAAGCTGTCTTCAAAGAACCCCAATCATCAAATGATACACTGCAAATTACTACAAAGGATTTACTTGACTCCTATGAAACGTTTCTTTATGAATTGGATCTCTAGACACGTACTTCTTTTGGGACTGTCCCTCTCTCTCACCTTTTTGGACCTCTCTCATCTGTTGGACACTTAATTTGTTTGACCCCACGCCATTAATTTTAAACGATTTTAGGGACCTTACCTTATCCATTTAACCCTCTGGGGTCTGAGTGGTTTTTGGGGTCCTTGAGATGTTCTGACATGCCCTGACATTTGTGCTTTTTTCAGTTGCTTATAAACATAATGTGTAATCTATCCAAAACTAATCAACGAAATGTTGTCTTTCATTTGTCTGTAACATAGGTCTTTCGTTTCTATTATAAGGAGTCTAAATGTTAATTTGCAGTTTAATACGTTGCTTATACAAATACATTTTATTTCAACATATTTCAGTCGATTTTTACTCAGTATAGCAAAATAGTTTGCTAAAAGCAGATCATTTATTCACACACAGAAACGCAATTCAAATTTAAACCGTCTTTTTGCGAGTTGTGGTAAACAGTGCATCTCTGCGTTCATTCATTCACACAGAAACGCGATTTACTTGAGAATGAAAAAAACTTACTACAGTATTCCATCCGTTGCTCCTCGAAATACCAGCACTTCTGAGGTACGTTTTCCATTATTATTATTCCTCACAGCGCTGCGAGACAGTGTAGACAAGTACACTGATCTGAATAAACTTGATGTGTTTTCTCGAGCTGATATTTGGGCGTTCACAGTTTGTATGGGATCGTCTCAGTCATTTGCGTTTGAATAGCGCGCGCTCTCCGTGGGCGGGGCCGATTATAACGTAATGAGCTGAGATGAGCTCGACTGGAATCGCTGTCTTTTAATACAGATTTCACAAGATGAGAATATTTGTTTTTTATATAAATTACTTCATTTAAAAGAAGAGATTTCAAGCTTCATGCCTGTGTGTCTGTATGCCTGTTTGACTGAGTGTTCGCTGAGTTATTGTTCATTTTCGGACGCGTTTCGGAATGGACTTCACTGGCAGAGAGAAGGCAGAACTCGCTTCGTGTTTATTTTTCTTTATTTGGCAATAAGCACAACACTTTGTTTTTATTGTGAGTATACACAAAAATAATACACATTTAACAGAATCGATTGATGTATGAAACTCCTATGGAAAATCAAAGTTAACTGAGTATTTATGAGTTTCTTTTACACTGATTAAAAAAAAGCGAGCTGGTATCGCCGGCGATACCGTAGACCTCAGGGGGTTAACAAAGATATTTACTGTTGGCGCTCTCACAGCGGCAAAATATTTTTTAGTTAACCGCTGGAATCCTCCTCACACAATGGACAGACGATACAAGGTGCATCAAATTCGAATGGGACATTTTTATTTCAAAATATCAATTTGGCTGGCATTGCATTTTGTTACAATTAACATAAAAATAACTTTTGCAAAGTTTTGAGGAATTCCATTGAGATTTAGGGGTGCCACCTAACACATGAACTTTGGCTAAATTTAAAATAATTTGCAATTTTTAGTCTAATTGCCAAAAGGTTGACCTGGAAATGTTGAGTACAGTGAACTTTTATACAGTAGCATGTTCTATAAGGTTATCAAAGTAAAAGTTGTTTGTTTGCCCTTTGGGCAACTTGGCATTTCTCAGAATTCAACTTTCAAGATTCTCCATTCATTTGTGGAGAATCAATCACTTTCAAGATTCTCCATTCAATGGGACATGTTCATTTGGCCTTACCCTGAATTTTTTGCAGCAGTGATGGATGTCGGACACACATATAAAGTTAATTGACTTCATTGTTAAACACAAGGGTCTTTATTACTGACACACTTAAAAGATCAAACCCTCTCTAGTGGCTAACTCACTGGCAACTAACAGGGCCTAATGGTAAGAGCTGACACTAACTAAACTTCAAACTTGATTGCTCAGTCTGTGCCAGAGTCTGCTCCACTGAGCAACATCACCAGGGAGAAAGAGAGAGGAAATGGAACCTGAACTCTAAACCTAGCCAGTGCGTTTCCCCCCAGATATCTCTCCCCACCCGCCACCCAAGAGTAACCGTCCTATTCAGGGATTAGCTTGCGTTTGCAGCGGCGAAGGTTTGGCTGTTGGTTGCGGTCATGTTCAACTGCCTGCAGCACATTCTGCAGGTTCTGCTTCTTCCATGCCACTGCGACGAAGTCGGATGTGAGCTTGACGCCACGCTCGGCACAGTCATTGACCATGTTCAGTGCACGTATATTGACCTCACTTTTTTTTAACGCAGCATTGGTCGCCCATTCCTTCACATCGGAGACATCAATTCTGGATCAATGTGCAGCTGGTGCATCCCAAACCAGCAATCCTTATTGGCGAGGTCAGCCAAGCTGGTGGTTGGCAAGAGGGTGGGGAACTTTGGCTTGCCAAAGCCAGTGCCAAAGCGCTGCTCAGGGATGTGCATGGGGAGATCAGCGGGCTTGTGCTCCAAGATCGCTCTGGCAAATGCACGCTTGTCATCATTGGGCACCTTGCTGCTGAAGAGAGCCAGGAGTAGCATCTCACCTGTCAGGTACCAGCGATGCCTCTCCAGCGCCTTGATCGCTGATGTTGCAATGCCCTCATCTACAGCCTTGTATGCCTGCAGGTGGTGGTAGAGTGTCAGGTCATTCCAGGCAGCATCTCAGCTTTCTCGCAGGTCAACCACCACTTTGCATAGATATGGGTAATGAAAAAGGCAAATGCCCGAATCTTTGGCACCTGCTGCCGTGTGGTGATTGTGCCCTGGGGAAGCAACACGATGTGATGCTCCATCAAAGCCACTGAGAGTATAGAGCAGCTTGGCCATCCATCGTGCCTTGTGGAGCGCTCCCGGTCGTTGGAAGGTCACTGCAGTCTGCTCTTCACCATCTGCATCCAGAAACACAAGACACAGCTGCACAAACTAATGGTAGTCACCTCGCTTGTGGTCAGTGACTTCTTTTGCGCACCTGACAAGTTCAGCACGTAAATTGCCCAGGAGTGGTTGCTCGGTGTTGCCAGGAATGTAGCGGGACCATTGGCTGCTGGATTCTTGTGGTAACAGGTTCCATTTCTCTCTCAGACCTGTGAACAAGGTAACCTCTGGCGAGCGTGATGACTCCACCTTCAGGTCTGTGAAAACCTGGTTCAGGAGGACCTCACCAATGTGGTGCCGGCACCCAGACCAAAGCAGTGGTCAGCCCAGTGAGAGCTGTATGGCAATGCAGGCTGCTGTGAGATGGCCGGTGTTTGACGCAGTGGTGTTCAAATGCCATGTTGACAACCTGGTCAGCGCAGCACCAGTCCTGCAGCAACTGCATGTCAACCAGGCAATGATCACTCCACATGCCTCATTGGTCTGCTTCTTATACGTCGGGGCACCAAGCAGTTTCAGCCGCTCTGCCTCTCCAACCACCACTGTAAGACGCTCCTCCAACTGGCGCACATTGCTGAGCATCGGTGTTAACTTGCTGTCCCAGTGTAGGGTGCACAATGGAGGTGGTGTCCACTGTTTGTGCTGTTCCTCCCTGATTGTCTCCAGCACTTGGCGTCTTGCTCGGTCAGCTGTTGCGTAAGATGCAGAGAGATATGTACATTCACCGCCTGACTCTGCAACAAGGCCACGCGTGAAGGCAGCCTGATGCATTGGTGACATCTTCAACCTTGTAGCCAGTGACACGACACTGGTCGGCTAAGGATGTCATGTGGAATGAAGACGTTTGTTCCAGTCTTCTTATGCTTGTGGGATGGTTCGCCCTCAGATGGTGGATAGACAGTGTTAGTATCCTCCTCTGACTCCTCATCACTCTCCAACTCCAAGCTGGACATTGCCGTCATCTCCTCCAGCTCCTTTTCAAAGTGGGACTGCCTGGCTGCTGCGGCAGCTTGACGCTCCTCTCGCCGCTTCACCTTGAGCTGCAGTTTTTTGTCCAATACACCAAATGTGCCCACTCTGTCAGTCTTCATGCTGGCCAAGAAAGCTAGGTCTTCTGGGTTATCAATCAGCTTTTCAACATTTGGAGGCCACAGCAGAAATGTGGCATCAAGTCTGCACTCCATTTTCTCCAATTGTTTCGCTGTAGTCTCACTGGAGTGCTTGGCCTGGGAGATTTTCCGCAGCTTGTTGTTAGCATTGACTAAAGCCGCGTTTCCACCGCAGGAACTTTCCCCAGGAAATAGGAACTTTGGGCTGGTACTCGATGTGTTTACACCGCAGGAACCAGGGTCTAAATGAAGTTCCGGGTAAATATTTCCCCCTCCGATAGTCCCTGCTCATGAGGTAGTACTTTTTCAAAGTTCAGGAACTTTCAGGGGTGGGACTTGTGCGCTGCACAAGCGATTGGTTGTGTTCACGCCGCATTTTGGTTGGATGACTCCACGCAGCATTTTATTTATTTTTAACCTCCCTTTTTAAAAAATCTATTGCGGTTCGTGTCGTGGCTTCATGCAGTAAGAGTTGTCTGTCTGCAAATATGGAATTTAATAAAAAAAACTGGTGGACTGGCGACGAGTTTCAGGCTTTATTAAGGGTATTTGTGGAAGAGGAAACTTTCTGCGCGTTCGTCCCAGCCATCTCACGGTCAATGTCCGCAATAGCTGATAACATACAAATATGATATCTAACGTTAGCATTACGAGCTTACTGAACACGCTTTATCAGTGCTCGTCTCTTTTCTGCCACAGCTTTTATTATTAAGTCATTATGTTACACATTGTCATCTATTGCAAGGCACTCCAAACCATGTTACAAATTTACTATAACAGGATTGAAATAGCGCTTTGAGGTAAACAACTATTTACAAGACTGTCACTATTTTTGATTGATAGATGGGGTTCAGGCTTTTTTTAAGCGTATTTGCGAAAGAGGACATTTTTGCGCGTTCGTCCCAGGCATCTCACAATAACTGATAACATACGTTATCTAATTTTATACGCATACCAGCTTTCTGAACACGCTTTAGTATCAGTGCTCGTCTATTTTGTTTTGTTAATTACCTCGTTAGTAAACCAAAACATAACTGCAGCACAGTTTGAATCTCCTCAAGGCTTATTATAAATGTGGCGCTCAAAACTGATTACTGTCCATCGCAGACTGGGAGGAGCAGTTGCGCGCAGTTTACCTTCCCGGAACTTTAGACCGCGGTGTAAACGCAGAAAGCAACCGGTCTGGGGCAAAAAAAGTTCCTGGGAAAAAAGTTCCTGGGACAAATTGTTCCGGGTAATTTCGGTGGAAACGCGGCTCAAGTCTACCATCTTGTGGCACGCACGCTTGTTGCTCACCATTGGATGTTGGCTTTCTTGTAAAATGGCCGCACCTGCTCCAGGACAACCTTGGCTGCCTCGAACTGCGACAACGCTCATTTGCACCAGGTTTCTTGCCAAGCATGCAGCGTAAGATCTGACGACCAGTTGGCAGTTTGGCGCCAGTGATAATGCCATCCTCACTGGTGATGCTGGGGCCCAGACCAAAGACCAGGCTGCGACTGCTAGTCTGGCAGGGACCAGTTGGTGAGGGCAGCATCTTAGAAGAGCTGGATCCTAGGGTGGGTTGTGTTGTGCAGTGTTTAAAATCATATCTTACCATACTTAATATCACTCAATTATGATAAACCATTCTTGCATAAGCCTAACATTTTAGCTGTACATAGTCTAACTTCATCATAACTTACCGTTACATCACTACCAGAGTAGCTAGCTGTGCTTGCAAATATACTTGTATTTAAAATGTTATTTACTGTAACAACTACAATGCTACTCTCAATACACATGAGACATCTACAGTATACTCTGAATATGACATTGTCCACTCTAGAATACTGTTGATGTTAAGCTTAATAGCTTAGCTAACATAGATAGTTAACTGTAGTTAGCAATCTGTTGCTATCTAACATTAGCTAGATGTAATGAGCACCAAATACCTATAAATATGACTTAAATGACTTATGATAAGTATACAAAGACACAACTACAGATATGATAGTAATATGTAATAATACATACCCAACACAGAAAGATCACCTCAAACAGAAAGATCAGAAAGATCAAGCTGTAGTATTGTTTACCTCAGATCTCCATGGCGACCATTGAGCACTGTTAACCACTTTATCCAACAAAAACAGATGTGCGGTGGCACCCCTAAATCATCATGTACTGGAAAAATATTTTGCATGTGTTGTTTCTACATATATTGGAACACTTTTAGCACCCACCCATATCAAAATTCATTTTTGATGCACCCTAAACATGGACAGTGTCTTTGTTGGACATTATATCGATGGAACTCTCAACTTCTCGTATGCATGGATCAAATGTTAAGACTGTGAATTTATGGCATAATGCTTTTGATATTGTGTAAATTTTTTAAACATCTATGTAATTCTTTATTGATTTATTATTACTATTATTTTTTTGTGTCTACATTCTATGTTTGTAATTTATTTTTATTTTCTTGAAGTCTACCAGGGGTGGGATGGGTTCTAGATTTTTACAGTTGCTTTTTGCTTTGTATTTTTGGCCAGTGAGTGTGTCACTCCAGCCAAAAACGGCATGCAGCGCTAAGGGTGAGCATTTTTCGTCTGTGTCGACAAAAAAGGTGTCCTGTTTCGACACAAAAACCATTAACTAATGTTGTAATTGCTTTGTTGACTGCTGTCTGTTACAGAAAAATTAAATAAAAAATGCTATTTATGCATGATAAACACAGTATTTGAAAAAATATTTTCAACATAGCTCATCACTCATCTTCCCACTGCATTCTCTTGAGTCAGTTGAGCTGCACGTGTAACTATCAGGGAGAGCACGTTCTTCTGGCGGTGTTCCACCCACGAGGGGGGGCCATGTTTGAATGTTGTGATTACAAACAGTAACTGGAATTTTGTGCATAGTGCACCTTTGAAGGAATAAAAGAGCCTTGGATGAGTGCAAGTTAGAAATAACAGTTTAATTCTCTCTTTCTCGCCTATGCTCTTCAATACCCTGCACCTGCACCAGGGATGCTCAGGGATGTTCTTCAAACATACATTTCCAACAGAATGGCCACTGTATGTAACCATCCACTAATTTAAAAGTCTCAAAATTTTATTAACATTTACTATATTTGTATTATTAATAGTGATCTATGTACTAGCTCTGTGGAAATTAATGTATTATTTCAGTGATCTATCAATCTATCTATTATTTGTCATTTGATACATCAGAAAATCTGAGAAAAAATATGCAATTGGTGTAGTTTCAGATGGTTATATGGTTACAAAGTAAAATTAACTAATATTAGCTTGTTATGTAAATCAATGAGATCTTTGTAACAGTATAGCAGACTACTTAATATGCACATATGTACTACATAAAATATGCACAACATAAATGCACATAAATAACAGTTGTCACTCCATATCTGCCAAAATACAGGTACATCTCAGTAAAATTATACTTAAATGCTTAGTTTCAAAACATATTCATTTACAACTTATACAAAACATGGACATATAAACAAGTATTCAGTATCAGAATTGGGTATTAAAAATCAATCTCTAATATCATCTCTTATATACAATTAAACTTACATTGCAATGATAACTTCTTATTTAACTTATAACTTCAAATATATACGTCAGATTAGTATTTAATGGACATTATAAACTTTTCCCAGGTTAAACATGTAAAAAATAAATAAAATAAAAACCTTAAAAAACCATAAAACCATTAAAAGCAGGACACAGTCAGTAAAAACTGTTTTTACAGAAAGTAAAAAAAATCTATAAATATTTCTGTAAGTTCGAGTGACCAATGACACCATATGTACACAGTTTGATCATGAATATTTAAATAGGGTTATTTTCCTATAATTTGTTATAAACACATTCATTCCATTTGCCATATATTTTTTTTTTAAATATACAAGTGCAGTATGTGTTTGTCAGATTCAGATTTTAAATCAGATTTGAAGTCTAATAGGGTATTTTTACTATTGACAGTAAACAAGACTTGAGGGTTCTTGCACCTGGGTTAAGGACTCACCTCATTTAGTTCGTAGTTCCTCTGGGTTTCCAGACCTGAGAAAAGCCCTCCAGTGTAATCCTTGCTCGGTGTCAAGGGTAAAGGAGAGGAGGAGCCACTGTGAACAGGAGTCCCTGTATAAGTAGTAGAGAAACATATGCAATTTTAAGGTTTAAAAAAAAAACATATGCATTGCAATTATGGGCACTGAAGACCATACTTAAATCTCTGGGGCCGACGAACGCACCAGTGCGGTCTTTTTGGTGGATTTTTTTCACATAGCAGCGAAATCGACTTATGGTCATACATACTGTATAAAAGAAATATATCATTCAAAACAGTAAAGGGTCTATTTACAAAACATTGTGCTTTCGTAAAATAAAGAAAACAAACAGGGTGTGCTTTCTGCCATCTCCGTGAACTTTTTCTGGACGACGTCACAAAAATAAAACAAAACTCAGTGAATACTTGTCACATAGACATGATCAATATATCTAAAAACATATTAGAGTCTACATTTAAAATATCCAAATCAAAACGAAAACAAATATTCTCAGTTTATGTAATCTGAATGAAGAAAGAGAGATGTCAGTCACTATCAGTCTCATTTTTTAGTCGTATTATCCGCTAATTGACAGCCTGACAACGCGCACTATTCATACAGTAATGATCTGAGGAGATCAATGCAAAGAGAGTCAACGGCCATTATTGGCAAAATGTATAGACTTTCAGCTGTTTGGAATGAACAAATCATACAAAAGTAATTTAAATAGCTCAACACAACAATTGTTTCAAGTGGTTCTCCAAATTCAACTGAAAATGCTACTTTTAATGACTTCAGCTGTAGGGATGGGTGATATAGCCTCAAAATTATATCACGATATTTCAAGAATATTTGCGATAATGATATTTATGACGATATAGGAAATTTTTTTTTTTCATTTTTTAAAATGACATTTATCTCACCTAAATGTTTTTACAATGGGGTAATTTTGTTGTTAAGAGTTTACACAACACCAGGAAGCTTGATTTCAATCTTTGAATTAAATTGAAAAAAGTAGCAAAAATGTATACAAAATAATAAAGATACAAATAAAGAGTTAAAAAGTTTTAAATTATTGATTTGATTTTATAATCTGTGTGGATTCATTTAGGCTACTCTTTGCGGGGGAATTTCCCACATTATAAGTGGGAGACCTGCGGGAATTGTTAAATTTATGTGCAATACCCGCAATCTCGCGCCGAAATTCGAGCCCAGTGCTTGTATCTCTTCCTCACGTACCTTCATAGCCTAGTTGTACTCGACGATGTGTTTTTTCTTCAATTGGTGAAACAAGTTTGTTGTGTTTCCACCTTTAGCGATAACAGTTTTCTTGCATATTTTGCAAAATATTGTGCTTTGTTGGAGGTCTGACCTCTTAACCAAACCACTTCCATACTATAGAAGAGCTCACTTTTTAGGTACTAAATCGTCATCGGAGACTGACATGCTGCTCTTACTCTCAGACAGGTGTTGTTGTTGTGCGCGCTAGGGAACGTAAATGTGCCATACGTTATCGCGTCGCTATATCATTGATATTTCGATATGACACTTTTTTTTATCATGTAAAAATGTGTACCGGTGTTATCGTGGACGGTATGATATGGCACACCCCTATTCTGCAGTCTCAATATTATTTAACCCCCTGAATAGAATCCCTCACAACTGCACAAATCTGCAAAACAGGTGTAGAACACATGAAATACACATGAAGTCAAAAGAATGGTCCAAAAAGTTAAGTTCACAAACAATGAACAGGATACAAAAAGATAGTGAAGGCACAAATGTTCCTAGAGACACCATTGGAATCATAGTTTGCAAGTTCAAAGTTAAAGGAACAGTGGTTACACTACCTGGGCGGGGCAGAAAAAGGAAGCTATCAACGGCTGCAACCAGATTCTGAGAAGGCGGTTTCAGAAAAACCATTGAGTGACTGCAAAAGACCTGCTGCAAGACTTGGTGGCAACAGGCACTGAGGTTTCAGCTTGCACAGTCCGGTACATACTAAACGCAGATGGTTTCCATGCCAGAACTCCAAGACACAACCACAACGCATCCCTGAAGTGTCAGCAGAGATTGTGTCAACTAGACTCTCCCCTGTGAAGGCCTCATCCACACGACAGCCAGTGGCACTGATTCTCAACAAAACCGTCTCCATACCGGCATTATAACTCCAATCTTCAACCAGATGGAACTGGATAAATATTCTGAATGTTCCAATCCAATCTGACTTCTGAGCGGTAATACTGCTACAAAACACTTCTACAGCCAGTTATTTTACTTTACCAGTTGTCAGTCGGTTTTTGTTTTGGTCTGTGTGATCTCACCCACTGCCAGTTCACCCAATAGTATTTCGACATCCCGGAATGCCAGGTGGCAGGAAACACAGCGTATTGCAGCCTTGGAAACGAGCAAAAAAACTGGGTCAATATTGCAGATTCCACACAACCTAAAAAGCCTCGATATCCATCTAAAAATCTCTATGAATGAGAGCATATTAAAATGCGGATAATTCAACTCATCAATTTAAAGTGTGTAAGTCTCCTCGGCTTTCGTTGTCAATTGGGCTTGTTCTTGTTGCTTGTGCTCAATCTGGCGACCCAAGTGTGAGGAGGAGGGACCCAAGTGTGAGGACAACGATCTCTGATATTTTGAATTTGGACTGCAGTACCTATTTCTACCACTAGCTGTCATTTTTACAGACAGCACTTATAATAATAATAATATTAATACTAATATTCAACAATATTATTGATCTGCCTGCATTGACACCATTATATGAAAACTGAACTGAGGTGGATGATACATCACTGTTTTCTCCAGAGCGGCTATATAAATGAACTAAATTAATAACTTTTTACAACAAAAATGAACCATCACTGAACTTACTTGAGTTGGATGTAAAGCAGAAACAAACTTCGTTGCATTATTTTCCTGTTATCTCTGTAAAGCTGCTTTGAAACAATCTGTATTGTAAAAAGCGCTATAAAATAAGGGTGACTTGACAAACTAGAAAGGCAAGAAGTAGTGCTCATGAGGAGTGGGCTAAGATTCCTCAGAAACGCTGCCAGAAGCTGGTGTCTGGTTATACATCTTGTTTGCAGCAGGTTTATAACAGCAAAAGGGTGTTCTACTAAGTACTACAGATGCTTGCCATGAAAGGGTTGAATTATTTTGAGAAGTTGCATTCATTAAAAGTTGCATTCAGTTGAATTTGGCGAAACAACTTGAAATATTTGTTGTGTTGAGCTATTTCAATTACTTTTGTTTGATTTGTTCATTGCAAACAGCTGAAAGTCTGTACATTTTGTCAATAAAACTGATTTGCAATGGGGTGGTTGATGTAATCACCTAGAAACATCCTTGTTGGACGAGCAGTAACACCAATGTGGGGCAATCGATGGGTGCCAATGAAGATACTTAACCCTAATCCAACATCAGTGACGCTTACCGCAACACTAAACTGGCCGATGTTTCCTCTTGTCTAGCTGTGGAGGATCTCACAGTCTTTCAGGGCTTAAGTAAAACCCATTGTCACGTTTCTGAGTCAATACCCCTTTAAACTGCTTCATCCTCTGATCTTGCACGATTGCTGGGAGACTGTGGTCTCAAAGATATTGACATTGATGGATGTGAGGTTTCTGAGGTCTGGAAGAGGAAATTGACGGATCTTCTTGTGTCCTACCAGGATGTTTTCTCGAAGGATAAGCTGGATTGTGGAGAAACAAAGGATTTTGTGCACAGGATCCATCTTTATGATGAGCGCCCATTCCGTCTGCCCTATCGCCGCATCCCACCTGCCCACTATCAAAAGTGTTGTCAGAGAGGAGGAGAAAAACATAATCAGCAAGTCTGTCAGTGAATATGCGTCACCCTTAGTGATGGTCTGGAAAAAAGACGGTAATCTGAGGGTCTGCACTGATTTTAGTTGGCTGAATGCTAAAACCTTCAAGGACGCCCATCCTCTGCCCCATCAAGCTGACTGTCTCGCAGCCTTGGGTGGTAATGCCCTTTTCAGCACCATGGACTTAACTTCAGGATTTTACAACATACCACTCCATGAGTCTGACCGAAGATACACTGCCTTCACAACAGCAATGGGCTTGTATGAATATAATCGTCTCCCTCAAGGTCTTTGCAATAGCCCAGCTTCCTTCATGCGCATGATGCTCAGCATTTTTGGAGACCTTAACTTTTCCAGTCTGCTCTGTTATCTGGATCATCGGTTCCCAACAGGGGGGTCGCGGCCCACAAGGGGGCCTCAGCGAGCTCTGAGGGGGGTCGCGTCATATTTTGAAAAGTTTTGAGCAATTTGCATTAAATAAAAGTCCTTAACTTTTTTCTGTTCAAAATGTATATAATGAGCGAGTTCCTCTTGAATCCATTTTGCAAACCGTGTTTTTGTCTTATCCTGAATCACTATGGTACACCTATAATAAGTGATTACATTGTGACTATTTTACCCTGGTTCGGATTGCTGCCGCTGCAGAGTAGCCCAGTACCTGCGTGACTCGCCATAGACGCACACAGAGAGAGAAGTAGTTCCGGCTACAATGTTCTTCCGAAAGACGCATTATTCTGTTAATAAACGCATGTTTATTATCGCTCGCTATAGCGCCAAAAGCCTAAAAAATAAAGCCTCACATTGATAAAGCCTCACAAATAACATGCAAGTATTGAGGCCCCAGACAGAAGTCATTTAGTAATAGCCTATATTCATTCTTTTTTTACCTACACACAAGTGTGAATACTGATATTTTTGTAATTGCATTTAAAATAGGGCAAATGTATAGGCTACTCCTAGGCTTACGTTTTTAAATTACAAAGGGCCTACTAATGTTTTTGTTATTGTATTATCAATATTATAGGCTATTATTTGTGCATAAACATATCTGTTTATAGTAAACATACCGTTTGTTTGAAAACAACATATTTTGTCATCCTTGCTGCAAGCTTACAAGAGCGATAATATCAATAAATGTGAAGGGGGGCCCTAAAATATTTTCTTGGGAAAAAGGGGGTGTCCTCAGCAAAACTCCAGAGCCTGCAGCGAGAGCCACTTTGGAGAGTATTAAGACCACAGCCCCACTGGAGCTCGTTTGCATTGACTTCTGGTCTGCTGAAGATCAGAACAACAAATCTGTGGATGTTTTAGTGGTCACGGATCACTTCACAAAGCTGGCGCATGCATTCCCATGTCAAGACCAGACAGCAAAAAGAGTTGCGAAGAAACTCTGGGACAGCTTCTTCTGCGTCTATGGATTTCCCCAACGCATCCATTCTGATCAGGGAGCTACCTTTGAGAGTGAGTTGATTGCTGTGCTACTTGAACTGGCTGGAGTAGACAAGTCGAGAACCACCTCTTATCACCCAATGGGGAATAGCGGTACCGAACGTTTCAACAGGACATTAGGAAATATGGTGAGGTCTCTTCCACCTAGGCCTAAGCAGAGGTGGCCAAGTTGATACAGACCATGACATTTATGTACAACTGCACAGCACATGAAACAACAGGTTTTGCCCCTTTTTACCTAATGTTCTGTAGGGTACCAAGGTTACCAGTTGACCTCATGTTCCGAAGTGTCCTGCAAGATAAGACAATCTGTGACTATGACAAGTATGTCAAATCTCTTGCCAGCGACCTCCAGTCTGCCATGACGTTAAGCACAGGAAAACACTGTTGTGGAACAAAAACACCAGTCCAGCCAGTACAACAAGAGATCTAAAGGCCTACCTCTAGCCGTTGGTGATCAAGTGCTTGTGGCTAACAAAGGCTGTAGAGGAAAACGAAAACTTGCTGACAAATGGGAGCCAGTCATGTACACTGTTGTTGCCTCAAAACCTTCCATACATGTCTATAAGATCCGTGACAGAGCTGGTAATGAGAGAATAGTGCATCGGAATCTTCTTCTTCAAGTGAACTTCCTCCCTCTGCTTGAACCAGACATGGCTAGTTCCAATCATGAAGTTGCTGAAGCACTTGCCTGTAGTGTACCTTCACAGACATCGGATGCAGCACGCTGTGGTGGTCTAACCGAGCAAACACGCAGTGGTGATCCTTATATGTTGCCGAGATTGAGTCTACTGGGCACGCAGATGATGGATAGAATGAGGCTGAGGAACTCTCACATGCAGACTCTGTGTCAGACATTTCCAATGTTGCTACGTGTGGTGATGTCCGCACTTCTTCATGGGTGCATTCTCAGTTGTCAAATCAAGAGAAGCCAAATGCACAAGTTGCTATGTCAGTGACTGATGATAATACTGTGGCTGTGGCTGGTGCTATCCACTCTCCCCAAACTCCTGTCTCTGCCAGTGAACCCTTTAGGCAAGATCCTGTAGCTGATTTAAATACAGGTGATCGTTACACTACCAGGCTTGGTAGAGTAATTAGGCCTGTTCGTAGGCTGATTGAGTCAATGGTTCAACTCAAAACCTTACTTGGTATGGAGTCTGTATCTCCTGTTATTCATGTTTAAATTGTTTTGTTTTTCTTCCCGCTGTCTCTTGATAATGCTAGGAGTAAAGTCTTGTATTTTCTAATGCCTATTGGTTCTGTTTAAGTACCTGGTCTGAGATTTTTCAAAGTGTAATGGGCACTTTGGTAATGCCTACAAAATGTGTAGAAGTTTGGCCAACTTTCTTCATATTTGTATCCCTTTCTTTTGGGTAGCTTTTTACGCTGTGTCTTTACTGTTTTTTTAAGTGTGGACCATGTAATTCTAGTGGACCAGTGTTTTTTTTGTTATACTCTGGAAATTTTGTGTAAATTCTGAGGGGTGAGTGTAACATGTACAGAAAGTGTACTGTTAAATGTATGTATAGTTTATTAGAATTCTCACAAAATTGTTCGTTTACATTTACCTGATATGACTGCCTAAGTGAATTGAGTACCTTTCCCTTTAATTGATGTGATGTCATGAGTCAATACAATTTCCTGTTCTGCCCCTTCTCTTCCTCTTTGCTTTGGTGACGCACTGAGAGGTGAGGTTATTTTGGGCTCTGATAATCTTTTTTAATCCTAATTTTAATTGTTGCTTTTATGCCTATATTTTCACTCTAATTTATGTGTATAATATATTTTATCTATCTGTGTGGTTATTTTTGTCATTTCATCCTGTTTAAAGTATATTTTTGCATCTGGGCCTAAAAGTGAAATGAGAGCACATGTGACGAGTTTACATCACATTTGTTTTATAGATAAAGCGAGGGCGAATCTCACTAAGAGGCTGATTACATTTGTTTGTATATCAGATCAGGAATTAAAGATCAGTGGAACTGCCGAATGCTGTCCTGTTCTTCTCATATACGACCAAAAACACAACGCAGACAATAGACCGGTTACATATAGACATGGGGGTGTGTTTGTTTGTTTCGGTTGGGAAACCAGTCTGTAAATATCATCATGGTAACTGTGTATTCACACCCTAGCAACCATTTAGAGACACCTAGCAACCATATTGCAACATACAGAAGCCATATTTCAGCTCCACAACATTGTAAGACATGGTTGTTTGCTCGTATGCAATCATGTACAACACCCTAGCAACCGAGTGGCGAGTTTTGCCACTGCAAGCACCCACTCACATTTTCTTCAGGAAATGTACATTCTAGTTTCCTATTATGACTGTAAAGCTGCTTTGAGACAATCTATGTTGTTAAAAGCGGTATATAAATGAAGGTAACTTGACTTGACCAGGTTTCATTACACACTAAAAACTCCTGGGTTATTTCTTCTACCCATTTTCTGGGTTATTTGTGTTGGGTTAAAATTATGGGTTATTTTTTCAGAGAGTAACCATTTTCTGGGTTATAGGCCTAATATTTTGACCCAACTCCTGGGTTGTTTGGGTTTCTGGGTTATTTTTCAAAGAGTAACCCAGTTGACATGATGTAATTGACCATGAAATTATGACTTCTGGTGAATATTGTGTAAACTAATTGATACATTTAGATAAATATATTTCATACATTATAGCATATTATAATACAACTTATTAGGCGTATATATTTATAGAATAGCAAAGTAGGCCTAATCAATATAAAAGACTGAACCACATAGATGTGAAATATAAAGGCTATCATGATCATTTTGCCAACATGAACCATGGATTTGTTTACTTTATAATACGTTTTATTTTTAACTTAAACAAATAATAATAATAATACGTTTCATTTATATAGCGCCTTTCCCAAGCTCAAGGACACTTCACCATGACAGTAAGTAACAAGCAGTTTACACATAAACGGACAATGGACATTTGCCCAGTCCAAGTAATGAGCGATTGCAGTTGCAAATCACATTACATATGCAATACAAACATAAAAACAGAGGCAATAAACATTAATTACAGACAGCATGGTGGACAGTTGGAGTAAAGATGCAATAGATTATTGGTACCTAAGTTAACATTGTGACTGTGTTATGTCAAATTAACATTTTCATGACTGAAATACTGATTAAACAAAAGTGTTTTGAGTTTATGCTTAAATTCATACAATGTGGTTGTTGTCCTGAGAGCCACGGAAGAGAGTTCCATAGCTTAGGGGCTATAACAGAGAAAGACCTGCCACCCATAGACGATAGACGAAATCTCCGCTCACATAGTAGTTCACAGCCAGAAGATCGAAGAGTTCGAGGGGGAATATAAGGAGAAAGTAAGTCAGAGAGATAGGCTGGAGCAAGACCATTGAGTGACTTAAAGGTAAGCAGAAGAATTTTGTAAGTGATACGGGATGGCACGGGTAGCCAGTGCAGTTTAAACAGAATTGGAGTGATATGGGCAGTTTTTTTTAGTGTAAGTCAGTAGTCTTGCGGCAGAGTTGCAAACGTGAGATAGAGTGTGCTGGCAGTCCAGAAAAAAGAACATTACAGTAATCGAGGCGAGATGTGATGAACGCGTGTACTAGTGCTTCAGCGTCTTTTGGGCTGACATAGGGACGGAGTTTGGCAATATGGCGCAGATGAAAAAAGGACGCTTTACAAAGGTGACTAATGTAAGCATCAAACGTCAGTGCAGGGTCAAGAATAATACCCAAATTTTTGACAGTGGCAGATGGAATTATTGATGTAGCTTCGAGGTCAAGTCTGGGAATATTACTTACATTTTTTGTTAGAGATGAGGGCCAGTGATTAATATTTCTGTTTTAGTCCGATTCAGACTGAAAAAATTGGAGTTGAGCCAGGCCTTTAGTTCATTGATACATGATGATAGTGATGTGGTCTGGTGAATAGAATCCGGTCGGCAAGCAGTATATATTTGGATATCGTCTCAAAAGCTGAACTGAGGTCGAGTAATAAATGTATGGAAAGGTTTCTCGAGTCACAGAAGAGTAAGAGGTTGTTGATAACCCTTACTAATGCTGTTTCAGTACTGGGATTTTGGCGAAAACCAGACTGAAATAAATCAAACTATTGTTGAGAGATAGATATGACTGCAATTGAGTGGCGACAACCTTTTCCATGATTTTTGAGACGTACGGTAGATTGGAGATTGGGCGATAGTTAGCGTAGTCAGTTGGGTCCAGATTTGTTTTTTTAAGAATAGGAGTAACTGCAGCCGTCTTTAGTGAGACTGGAACAGAGGCAGAGAGAAGAGACATGTTTACAAGATGTGAGATAGGTGCAGAAATGACAGAGGTACAGTGTTTCAGAAGGGTTGTAGGTGCAGGATCCAGCCGACAAGAAGAAGAATTAGATTTCTGTATCATTTCACTAATCAAGATGGGGTTGGTCAACATAAAGTTATTAAGTGTTTGTATCTGAGCTTGCTCACAACTAGAAGTGGTCGGTTCATCACTAAAAGTCCCACGTAAAGCATCCAGCTTTCCCTGAAAGTGTTGCAGAAAAGAACAGCACAAGTCGTCAGATTCTTGTAGACAGGCATTGTGCGTGGGTGCCTGAACAAGCTTATTTACAATGGTAAATAGTGTTTTAGGCCTGTTGTTTGCATTATTGATGATTTTAGCAATATAGGAAGAGTGAGCTGTATTTAAATACAACATATAAATTCAAAACTCATCGGCTTAGACTGCATTTGAAGAAAAATAAACACAACAGTATTCGTTGTCCCTCACGCATTCCAGCCACGGGTAGTCATTTTCCCATTCAATTCTATATTTTTGTGCTCTTTTCTTTTTCGCCGGCTGCTCAGAGGTAGTCATTTTTACATTTCCCGCTGTTGTCACTTGTCGTCATCATTGCTATGATACGTGACTCACAATGACTGAAAAGACCAATTAAAAGGGGATTCTCTGATGATGTTCCAAGATGTTAAAAACGCTACGCTGATCATAGACAAACAGAGGGAGAAAATAGTATCTACCGCACCGTCAGGGTTTTTTTCTTGTCTTCGTTCTGACATATATTAGAAGCAATGTGTCTGTCATGGATTTGCACTGAATTGATTCTCAAAAATATGGAACAAAGTCGTTCCGTATCAGTTCAATACGGAACAAGACTTTTATGTGTCAAATACGGGACGATTCCGTATTATACGGAACGGTTGGCAACCCTAACTCGAGGTATCGCACACCGGACGCGCACTTTGTCAGTTTATGGCCAGCAATATTGTTATGTTTAAGGACATTATGAAATTAAGATAATGTCTGTTCTATGTTCTGATTGTACTGTACAATTAAATACAATCATTTCTAAGTCTGCAGTCAAAACAGTTTACCTCAGATCGTCCGTTAACTGAATGAATTGAGAATCTCCCCTATAAATCCGATAACATCAGCAATTTTCATTCAGTCAGCTCATTTCTGTGAATGAATGTAAAACTAAATGTATATTGCAGCACATGGTAAGGTCAGTATATACATCAACGACGATTTGAGACAAATATAATGTCTATTTAATATAAAACTATGTAAATAGCGCGGCAGGATTTTGAACACGGTCCTGAGCCATTGCTGGGCGCCACGGACAGACGCCGGGTGGCGCCGCCGGTGTGTGTAACGTTAGACTGATAGAGAATAATGTGTTCGAATTTTAAAGACACGGCGCAGCGCGGACATAAACTGAGAGACGCGCGTCCGGTCACGGTGTGCGATACCTTGAGTTGTCCTAGACGCGACGCGGCGCTGCGCTTCTCGTCCGGTGTGTGACCCCCTTTAGCCGCGGCTACAGTACAGAGAGACGAGGCAACACAATAGTTGAGTTATGTTTACCAGCTGCGCCGTGCTTATCATATTATACAGTGCTCTACTGGCTGAAGTAGTGAGAGTTAACAAGTTGGCAGATCTGTCTAAATCGGTTCGCGAATCAGTTTGAATGATCTGTTCAGTTCCTGCACGCACTGAATCGTCTGAAGCGATTTCAATTCACACTCGACTCGGAGTCGTAACAGGAAGATTTAAGAACATCAAGAGCGTTAGATGAAGTGCAGAGGTGTAAAATACTTGAGTAATTTTACTTGATTACTGTACTTAAGTATTATTTTGGGGGATTTTACTTTACTTGAGTACAATTAAAAATCAATACTTTTACTTTTACTTAATTACATTTTTTAAGAAAATCCTTAAAATTTTATTTATAGTCAAAAAGTACTTATTTTTTGGAGATCACATTCTATTTTCCCTTGCTATTACCAAATTGAATTGCGCTGATTCCCAGTTTAATTTAAATGTTATTTATTCTGCCAATGAGATTCGTTTTCACATTCCATGAAATTGGTCAGACATGTTAGGCTTGTTCGACTTTAACCGGCGCTGCACAGACCGATCGGTTTATGACATCAAAGTACCGCGAGAGCAATTCAAAAGCATAAGGAGCCGTCTACTTTCTATTCGCTCTCGCAGTACTTTGATATCATTCACTGATTGGTCTGTGCAGCGCCGGTTCAAGTTGAACAAGCCTGTTCATTGGAATAACAACACCCCAAGGCTAACCTTAGCGAATTATTTTATTTTAGTGGTAAAAGCATGTTTAGTGGATTGTTTAAAGCATGTTGGATACTGGCATTAGATAGTAGTCTTATATTTTGATAATTAAATACAATTAAATACAAACAGTTCTAAAGCAGGATTAAACCTTGTATGTGGTTCATTCATTCATGTTTTTAGGGATTAAAAGCTTAAAAGGGGTCATATAATGGTACATGCACTTTTACAAGTTGATTGTACTGAAGTGTGTGTTGGCAGTGCCTGTACACAACCATCATAAAATGATAAAAATCCATCCAGTGTTTTTTTTTTTAATCTTCTCATATGTTTTCCCCTCTCTCAAATCAAGCCGTTCGATTTTGTGACGTCACAAAATCGACGCCACTCCCACGATTGTGGATTGACAGCAGCGTTTCAACACAGACCCGCCCTTGCTCGTGAGCGAGCTGTCAATCAAAGTCTGCGCGGACCGGCGCGGTCATGAAGTGAGTGTAACGTTTTATTAACCTTTATATTAATCTTTATATTAATCTTTGCAAATCGCTAGCACGCTTCACGATGAATGCGGCTGTTTACACTCAGGGTACATTACGGCATGTTTTCTATGTACGATGTTCTCAATATAATTCATAATCCCACATTTATAATGAACAACGCGTTATCTATGTGTTATGGTTATAACAAACGGTGTACGCACAGAACAGAGGGGCGGGGTGAGCAAATCTCATTATCATTTAAAGACACATGCACTTAAATGGCGTGTTGAAAACAGAGCTGTTTTTGACCGGGTAAAATTTGTGTTTTCTTACAATACTAATGAGAATTTTTTTATTAAAGTATATTAAAACTTTGAATTCAGACCCTAAAGAATAATATTAGCTTGTACAAAAATGGCATTATATGACCCCTTTAAACAAGAATTTCTAGTTTTCATTCTTGCTGTTACTTTTACTTCTTTAATACTCAAGTACAATTTTAATGTGGTAATTTTTTACTTTTACTCAAGTACGATTCTGGCCAGATACTTTTACTTTTAATTGAGTAAAATTTTCCCTCAGTACTTGTACTTTCACTTGAGTAACATTTTTGAGTACTTTTTACACCTCTGATGAAGTGGCCGTGGACCTACACTAGGCTACAGTCTAGTGAGAGCAAATCTTCAAATGCATCATATTTTTGCCAGCGATGAAGATTTTTATTAGTAGAACATCTTCGTATGCTGTCTGTGAATGAACGATTCCACAGGACGATATTCGATTTGATTCACTCAGGTAATACATTTTACAACCAAACAGATTATTACGCCACGATAGCGCTACTAGAAAGTATGACATTACCCGTTTTTTGGACATATACATTAATTTATACATTAAATAAGCTACCATTGTTCACAGTTTATGAACACCCGCCATCCCGCGGTAGTTTGTGTGTATTGTTGCGCAGTGGCGTGCAAACTCGACTTGAAAACCTTTGCCTGCCGTAGACACAGTTAACCAGTTTAAACATGCTTGCAGAAATATACATTTGATTATATTTTGGAGAACAGAAAGAAGAAGATCCGTCGATGTACTTTTGTTTGTTTTTTTGTGTTCAGATGTTCAGTAGCAGTCATGAGCGCGAGCATATGTGAAGAGTTTTAACTCTTTCTTTTCTGTGTCAACTGCATGCCTTTGAATGCAACACTCTGCAGAGTCACTTTATTTCGACATTGTCTAATAATCCAAATGTAGTTGTATAAGTTACTATTATACAAACCAAAGGACAGGTGATGATTTTTGGGCTATACAGATGGCAGAAATAATGCTTGTCTCTTCTGTTTTTGTTGCAAAGATAGCCTATCTACTTATGATAATAGTCATTTAAATAAAAAAGATCTAAATAATATCATTTTATATATATGACGACTTCAGATGCAAAAGCCTCTAAGTACCATCTGAAATGTTCTTCTTAAAGAGCATTTTTATCAAGCTTGCATGTTTATATTCAGTTATTTCACTTAAATGGCAATGAAAAGTACCTATTAATTGTCATTAAAGTAAACTTAAATATACGAGCTTGATAAAAATTCTTGTTTTAGAAGAAAATTTCAGATGGCACTCAGAGGTTTTTGCATCATGAAGTCTTCATATATATACACTCACTTAAAGGATTATTAGGAACACCTGTTCAATTTCTCATTAATGCAATTATTTAATCAACCAATCACATGGCAGTTGCTTCAATGCATTTAGGGGTGTGGTCCTGGTCAAGACAATCTCCTGAACTCCAAACTGAATGTCAGAATGGGAAAGAAAGGTGATTTAAGCAATTTTGAGCGTGGCATGGTTGTTCGTGCCAGACGGGCCGGTCTGAGTATTTCACAATCTGCTCAGTTACTGGAATTTTCACGAACAACCATTTCTAGGGTTTACAAAGAATGGTATGAAAAGGGAAAAACATCCAGTATGCGGCAGCCCTGTGGGCGAAAATGCCTTGTTGATGCTAGAGGTCAAGAGGAGAATGGGCCGACCGATTCAAGCTTATAGAAGAGCAACTTTTGTTAAAGCTACACTGTGTAGGATTTTCTCCCATCTAGCGGTGAAATTGTTTATGACTACCAACTGAATATTACTTTCTAGCCCCTCCCATTCCGAGGGCGTTTTAACTCCTACGGTGGCCGTATTATTTCAAATATGCCGGCAGTCACGAGTAATCTCCCCCTCGCATTCGTCACGGTGCCACTGAGTGTAAAAACACGAAAGGCGAAGCTTGAATTTCCAGGTATGTCCCTCTTTGGCACATGTATTTTCAAGATGGAGGCGCAACATGGCTGCCGCCATTCGAGCGACTCGCACGTATGTATTCTAAATGGCAGATTGTACGCTTACGAGAACACTTGATTAGTTGGTAGAAGTAATTACAAATGAATGAGCATATCATTTTGAAAGAACAAAGTGTTTTTTGCCAAGAATCAACTTAAAAAATTACAGTGTAGCTTTAAAGTTATCTGCTGAGTTTTACCAGATTATTCAAACTAACCTGATGAGTACCTTTTTTTCAACTTTGGATGAATATGCATCACCGATGATCAAGCCGTACATAGCCCGTGGTGGAGTATATAGAGAGGAAATTAATACCCTCCTAGACCAAATTGATAATCAAGTAATTATTTAGCCATATATCTCTAGTTAAAGTGACAATTATGATTTAACGGATTTTAACTTATTTTTTGTGTGTGTAATGTAGGTATTTGTGCATGCAATATATTCTGCAAAGTTACTAAGTCCACATCAAAGTTAGATGATCTCTCCAAAAGAAAACAGTTGCCTGAAACTTCATTTGTAGTTCCTAGTGTTATTTCCATTTCTAGTTGGATATAACATGTATATAATTTGTTCTGCATTTGTTTTTCTGTCTTTTAGACCTCCAATGTCCTTTCTCATTGAAAGGCTACAGCTCTCAAAGGACTCCCTTTTTTTATGAGGGAAAAGTTTTTGAGGACTTGCTGGTAAGAAGATGCATGTTATCTTCTCCTTCTTCTAGAGGAGCTAGTTGTGCTGGATAATGTCCAAGAACTTCCCACTGCTGTTGCTTTCCTCTTTGGCTTGATTTATTGCCTGAACATGAACTATCCTAAAGAACTTAAATACACTTTTGAAACCATTCAAAAAGTGATTATTGGCCTTGACCCTGTGATGGATTTTCTTTTCCTTACTTCTCTTTCAGGCCTAACATTCTAAACCCTTGAACAAAATGTACTCTGAAAAATGTTTGTGTCGATGGAATATTCTGAGATGCTGACCAGACAATATAAAAAATATACTGTCTAGAATAGTCTCATGACATATTGAGAAATCACCTGAACTTCTAACCTTTTCCATTTTTTAAAGATTTGAGATCTAAGTTTGCTCCTTCCTAGTAACAGAAGGGTTTGCAAATGAAGAACAAATCAAATTGTAGGGTAATTAAGTAATGTATCATGTCACTTTTTGCCATACTTCTACTCCATTCATTCTATTCTGTAACAGTTGTTCCTTAAAGGTGGGATAAGTAGTTTTTGAAATATGCTGTTTGGATGTTAGTTAATCCGACACCAGCAACAAACGTGTCAGCCACTCAGCATTAGTATGACAGTGAAGGAAAGAGAACAATCAAGAGGGAGATTTGAACTGAAGAAAGACTGCAGAAATAGAGATGAGACAATACAAAAGAGAAAAGCTCAACATCCTTTTATGAAAATTCTATTCTAAGAGGTTCTGTGTACAGGTTTTTGGTCCAATAAGTAATACCTCAGTCTTAAATTAATTTAATAGAAGAAAATGACTGGTCATCCAATATTTTATATCTTTAACACATTGTCAACGTGGATAATTTAGAGATTTCATCTGGTCGTTATGAAATATATAACTGAGTATCATCGACATAACAGTGGAAACTAATTCCATGTTTGTATATTGAAAATAGCAGAGGTCCCAAAACAGAGCCTTGAGGCACTCCATCATTTACTGGTTAACTTGGATAATTCCCTGCTCAAATAAACAAAATGGTAACGGTCTGATAGGTACGATATGTCTCTCCCTGAGTACCAGGGTAATTTTGTAGTCGATCTAAGAGTATTTTATGATCTATATGTGTCGAACGCAGCACTAAGATTAAGATAGTGTTGAGAGACAGTCAGAAGCTAGAAGTAAGTCATTTGTAATTTTAACGAGCGTGGTTTCTGTGCTATAATATACATTTTTTCATAGATATTATTTTGCAGGAAGGAGCACATTTTAACTTTAAGTATTTTATACATAAATGGAAGATTTGAAATATGTCTGTAATTTGCCAGTTTATTTGGATCTAGTTGTGGTTTCTTAATGAGAGGCTTAAAGGGATAGTTCACTTTGAAATTAAATGTTGGTATGTTTTAGCTTACCTCAAGGGCATCCAAGATGTAGGTGTCTTTGTTTCCGCAGTAGTTTCAATTTTTATATATTTTTAGGTCAAACCGTTCTTGTCTGTCAGTCATATTATGCAGGTCTATGGTCACTGTCTCAAAGAGCATGCACAGAGAAGTCCAAATTAAACAATTCCCGATCGTAAGTACACATTGATGGCCTAAGACACGAAACAAGCGGTTTGTGTGAGAAAACGAACAGTATTTATATCGTTTTTACCTCTTGTACACAACCAGGCGCTTGCATTGTCCCAATGTGCATACTATCCATCCTAAATAGTATGTGACATTAGCAATTGTCAACTATTTAGGGCAGATAGGGCGGATAGTATGCACATTGGGACGCAGGGCTAGCTTAAGCCAGAACGCGCGCACACGTCACACAGCAGGATGCGCCCACGCTCTCAGATCACTTGGACGTGGCTGTGTTCAAGAGGTAAAAACTATATAAATACTGTTCGTTTTCTCACACAAACCGCTCGTTTCGTGTCTTAGGCCATCAATGTGTACTTACGATGGGAAATTGTTTAATAGAAAATTTTTTTTTTATTTTGGATAAATGCAGTTCTTTTTAACCTTTTATTCATCAAATATATTAGGCAGCAGAACTGTTTCCAACACTCATAATAAATCAGAATATTAGAATGATTTCTAAAGGATCATGTGATAGACTGGAGGAATGATCCTGAAAATTCAGCTTTGCACCACAGAAATAAATGATCATTTAAAGTATAATAAATTGAAAACCAATTATTTTAAATTGTAATAATAGGCTATATAAATACAGAAATGTCGGCCCTCTGAAAAGTATAATCATGCATATGTATATAGTTAGGCTATATATACTAAATATATTAGTTTCACCTTTTGATTTGAATTACTGAAATACTAACATTTTTGCACGATATTCACATTTTTCGAGTTTCACCTGTATTGCTCATTGTTAATCCATGTTAGTTCATTAATTGATGTTAACAAGTGAGACCCTTTTGTAAAATAGCATTATTATAGTTGTTAAGGTTAAGACTCTGGAAGATCTTAAAAACCCTTGAGTTATGGTGAGAGTCCTGAACGTGCGTCATGGAGGCGCTGGCGTCGGGCCACGTCTGGTAGGTGTGCATCTCACATCTCGACCTCTCGAGCTCTCTGCAGACCCGCTCATGTGAACTCGAGCGGAGGATGGCAGTGGCAGGGCACGTGAAAGCTCTCCAGAACATCACTACACTAATTGTTAGACTGGAAGTACAGTCTGTGCCAAAGCAGTTCTTTCTGAGGTCCACATTGTGCCAAGACCGATGGCAGCAGAACAAAAGGCCTCTCTTACGCACGTCAGAACCAAACACAAGCAGTAAACCCAGATTTCTGTTCACAAATCAAATAATACAGTCTTTTAGATTCCTGAAGCTCAAAAAAGGATGCACTGCACTCATTTTCCAGGGAATGCATGGACTGTATACTGAATACCTCGAATGCAAGTCACACAAGACTAATTATTCAGCATGCTGTTAAATTAGCATCATTAATGTCAGCATGAAATGAAAATTCACCCTATTTTCTAAATGCATGTTATTGATCTTATTGTAAACAGTTAATCTGCCCTAGTGATGTATTTTAAATATTGATGTACTTATTAATATAAATACCCTGCAATTGTCCTTTTGGTATACTTAAAGTCTGCTAAATTGGAACAACTAATGTTGTACTTAATGTACTTTAGTTATCCAGAAATAGTGCCGAGGTTCAACTAAAGATATACTGAAGTATATGATTGTGCTAAAGTGGAACTAATGCAAGAATACTTTAGGTACTCCTTAATTATCTTGCATTTAAAGATTGATATTATACAGAGATCATACTATCTAAATACATTAATGTGATGTTTTTCAGTTGCAATGTAAAAAAGTGTTTTTTAAAGTTGTGTCCTTAATTTTTTTAAGTTCAATCAACTTGGATGTTTAATTCATTACAACTTGAATTCATCAAACTGACTCTAAATTAGTTGAATCTTGTATAAATGAATAAAAAAAGTTGAAAATTGCTTAACTTATTTTGATGAGTTAAAGTAATGTAAAAACATATCTTGTCATAACTTATTGATCTTTTTTTTACAGTGTAAAAGTGTTTTAAATACATAAACCCTGTTTTGTATATTTATCATAAATCCAATTTGTTTCATTTGTTTCACAGCTATAGAGATATTTTTTAACATGTTCATACAAAATGTATATGTAATTCAAATAAATGTAAAGCTAAATGTTTTTGTTTTTAGTGTGTGTGTGTAGCATTTTTACTGTCACTACAGAAGTCATGACTTGGAGGATGTGTTTCATCCATACGGCTCATTATCATAAAGGAAGTGGGCATGAAGCCGTCGGCACCATGTGCTCCTGATAGTGAAGAAACCTTTGTATGTAAAAGATGGCAAGATTAGCATGCAGCATTATAATGAGTCCATTGTGGAAAGACAACAATGAGAACTTTCATCTGACAGCATGAGCCCGGGTCGGGCAGAACCTCTGAGAAGATCCGATCCATGCAAACACACAGCCGTGAAAACCTTTCAGACAACAGAAGAGATCTGGAGGAACATGATCACAGACACACTCCTCCAGCAGAATCCATCCGGACACACACATCAGAGATCACACACTTACATGGATATCTTTTATATAATGATGTTGTCTTATGTAATGCAGTTTTGTCTCAGTGAAGGAAACGGAGGGTCATGTTGAACACACTCGTCACTTTCACCATATGATGTATTAACATTGTTTCTTTCAAGTTATGCAGAACAAGATTAAAAGTAATTCTCCCTTCCAAGATGCAATAGTTGAAGTAGAGGAAATTATTCTGCACATTTCATCATCATATAATCAAATCTAGATCCGTTTGTCTATAAATCTCTCATTATATTTGCTATTTTTACTACATTTTTTATATATTGATAATATATGCATTCGAAAGTCTGAGAGGAACTTGGAAAATCTAATTTAAACTTGGAAATTAGAATACATATATAACATTTACATGAAAAATGTTTATATGCAATTTAATGCGATTGTTTTACTAGTCTCAGACCTTTCACTGCATGTGAATTTAGTTTATTAAGCATTTTAAAATATTCTTTCTTAATTTATGATCCTCACAAGCAATATTGTCATAAACATATTTGCTTTAACCTGATAAGTTAAAGCCAATTTCACAAAGTTGAATAAAAAAATGAGAACCTCCATCCCTCCACACATCACATGACAAAAACATTAAGGTGATTTATTGACTGATCATCACAACTTTGGTACTTTGAATGTAGAGAACACAATATATAATCTCTCACTCGCTCTCTCTCTCTCAGTGCTTTAAAATATATAAAAACAGACAAACTGACAAGCTTGCGGCTGGTTTTTCTGGCAATATTTGGATAATTAGCATACAATTGTCTTGATATATATATAAATGACCTTATAGTCATAAAAGTGCACTTTCTTGGAAAGTTTGCATATTTCATTTTCACGATTAGTAAACTGTTTCTCATTAGAATCATATTCACATGTGCAGATCTGGGTGTCAAACGAGCTTATAATAACGTGATTCATAAATAGCTTGCAACAGTACTGATGATTTATAATCTAAATTAAGGGTAACACTTTACAATAAGGTTCCGTTTGTTAGAATTAACTGCATTTAACATGAATTATGTAAATTTCAATATTTACTAATACATTATTAAAATCAAACGTTAATATTATATTTAATAGACCTGAGCTGACACGAACAATTTTTTTTCATTAACTAGCATTAACAAAGATTAATAAATACTTTAGCTATTGTTAGTTGATGTTATTGAATAATAGGACCTTATTGTAAAGGGTTACCAATCTGATTAAAAAAAAAAAAAAAAAAAAAAATTTCCCCTTTCTGGGATTAA
>FLSR01000513.1:106093-118554 GCA_900092035.1 Leuciscus waleckii
TGCACAGCTGCTGCTCTACACTACTGTAACTGCTGACACACACACACACACACACACACATCCTTGTACATCTACAAAAATGCCCCACAGAGTTTACCCATGATGCTGTGTGTCTGCAGGTCAGTTATTATTTCCCGCTGAAGACACTGTGGCGTTCTTTCTTTGCTGCTCTGGTGGCGGCCTTCACTCTGCGCTCCATCAACCCGTTCGGGAACAGCCGGCTGGTGCTGTTTTACGTGGAGTACCACACGCCCTGGTACCTGTTCGAGCTGTTCCCCTTCATCCTGCTGGGGGTGTTCGGAGGCCTGTGGGGAGCCTTCTTCATCCGGGCCAACATCGCCTGGTGCCGGCGCGAAAGACCACACTCCTGGGCAAGTATCCCGTGCTGGAGGTATCGTGGTCACGGGAATCACGGCTATCCTGGCCTTCCCGAACCCGTACACGCGGCGGAGCACGAGCGAGCTGATCTCAGAGCTGTTCAACGACTGCGGAGCGCTGGAGTCTTCACAACTCTGCGATTACATCAACAATCCCAACACGACCCGTCCCGTGGACGACATCCCGGACAGACCCGCCGGGCCCGGCGTTTACAGCGCCCTCTGGCAGCTCACGCTCGCGCTCATCTTCAAGATAGTCATCACCATCTTCACATTTGGCATGAAGGTGAGGGTGATGCTTTCTCACGTCTCAAAGGCGATGGTGTTATTTATATGATATTAGAGCTGCATTATAGATAAACAATACATTTACATGCGTAATACAAAAATAAAACTGAGAATCACGTTTTCGTTTCGTTTCAAATAGAGATTACGATTCTGAACAGACGACTAAATAATTACCAGAGGTTCTGACAAAATATTAAGCAGTCTATTTTAAAATGTTGAATTAATTAGAATGAATTTTTAAAAGAAATTGGTTTGATTGATTGATTCAATCACTTACTCATAATACTGGATGAATCAACGTTTTTGAACAAATCTCTTGAAATTAATGATTCAATGACTCACTCATAAATACGGGTACTTCACATATTTCAATACTGAATGAATCAGTATTTTTGAATGAATCCCTTGAATGAATGATTCAATGACTCACTCATAAAAACTTCACGTTTCAATACTGGGTGAATCAGCGTTTTTGAATGAATCTCTTGAATGAATGATTCAATGACTCACTCATAAAATATTTCACGTTTCAATACTGGATGAATCAGTGTTTTTGAACGAATCTCTTGAATGACCGATTCAATGACAAATACATTGAAGCAACGTGTCTACTAATGGGTAAAACTACAGTAACGTCTTCAGCTAATCAGCTTGAGATCCTTTCATCTAAACTGGTTATATCTCTGATGTTTTATGAGTAGTATGATCATCTATATCTCTTTTTTAGTTATGAGAAAGAATCATATTTATCGACACGCAGAGCCAAAGCACAACCAAAACAATGTTCTTCTGCAAAATGCATGCAGTTTTTTAACCATTAGAGGGCCAAAAGTTACAATGCTCCTTTAAAGTTCAATAGATGCATGATTTTTCCAAAGTCAATGAGTCATGTTAAATAATTGTGGTCACAATATTGACCAAAATAGTCCTGATTTTGGCCTAACTGAGCAGCACTATTGTAATCCTCGTCACCTGACGTTCCCCTCAGATCCCCTCGGGTCTGTTCATTCCCAGTATGGCGGTGGGTGCCATCGCTGGACGTATCGTGGGCATTGCAGTGGAGCAGATGGCGTACCATCATCATGACTGGATCATATTTAAGAACTGGTGCCGCCCGGGCGCTGATTGTGTGACTCCGGGTTTATACGCCATGGTCGGCGCCGCTGCATGTTTAGGTAAGACATTATTACATAACAGTTTCTTCAGATCAAGATGTGGTTTATGAGTGAAAGTTTTGCTGATTTACACTATTGATCAAAAGTGTTTGTAATGTCTTTGTAAGAAGTCTCTTCTGCTTTATTTAATCAAAAATGCAGTAAAAAAAATATTATTGCAATTTAAAAAAACAGTTTTCTATGTGAATATACAGTGAAACATAATTTATTCCTGTGACCAAAGTCTTCAGTGTCACATGATCCTTCAGAAATCATTCTAATATGATGATTTAGAAACATTTATGATTATTATCAATGTTGAAAACAGTTTAACAGCTGCGTCATATTTTTTTGGACACCTTGATACACTTCCATTTCAAATTTTGGGTTAAGATAAAAAAAAAAAAAGTGTGTTAATGCTTTTATTCAGCAAAGACACAAAGTGTTTAAAAGACATTTATCTTACAAAAGAATTCTGTTTCAAATAAATGCGGTTCTTTTGAACATTTCCATTAATCAAAGAATGCTAAAAAACCAAATGTTTCACAGTTTCCACAAAGATATGAAGCTGTTTTCCACATTGCTAATAATAATAAATGTTTCTTGAGCATCAAATCATCATATTAGAGTGATTTCTGAAGGATCATGTGACACTGAAGACTGGAGTAATGATGCTGAAAACTCCACTTTGATCACAGGAATAAATGACACTTTCCTAAAAATTCACATAGAAAACAGCTCAAAAATGCAAAATATTTTTTATCTAATAAATGGAGCAGGGTGAGCAGAAGAGACCGGTAGTGTAGATACGAGCTGTAGAAGTGCAGAAGTGAAGTGTTTGTCTGTGTGCAGGCGGTGTGACGCGTATGACGGTCTCTCTGGTGGTCATCATGTTCGAGTTGACCGGCGGTCTGGAGTACATGGTTCCGCTGATGGCGGCCGCCGTCACCAGTAAGTGGGTGGCCGACGCGTTCGGTAAGGAGGGCATTTATGAAGCTCACATCCAGCTCAACGGCTACCCGTACCTGGACCAGGACGAGTTCACGCACCGCACGCTGGCCACCGACGTGATGCGCCCGCGCCGAAACGAGCCTCCGCTGTCGGTCCTCACGCAGGACAGCACCACCGTGGAGGACGTGGAGACGCTCATCAAGGAGACCGACTACAACGGCTTTCCTGTGGTCGTCTCGAGGGAATCCGAGAGACTCATCGGCTTCGTGCAGAGACGGGATCTTATCCTGGCCATCAGTAAGACACGCACACACACACACACACACACACACACGTGACCACAAAATACCAGCCTACGCTTCCTCCATCACCTAATCTGATGTGTCTATATACAATTGTTTTAGTTTAACTCTGCTTTGGCTTGAATGTGCTGCACACTTGTTGATTTTTCAGTTTACGTACCTTAACTAATCAAATATAATGTTCATATCAGTTCTTTAAAGGGGTCATCGGATGGTATGGGACAAGTTGGTATGATTCTTTAGGGTCTTCATGTACAGTTTGTAAAATACTTTGGTTAAAATTCCTCAATGGTTGTGTATAACAACACCCTTTTTACCTCCTCAAAAACAGCTCTGCTCACAGCAACCCGTTTCGGTGCATGTCTCTTTAAATGATAATGAGCAACTGTTCCATCTTGAGCATCTTCAAATGAGCATCTTCAACACATTTGCTACTTTTAGCGGATAAAAAATACGTTTCTCTTTTAAATACATTGCAATCATGACTTTGCCTGTGGATGTAATACGGGACAGTCCGTCAGTGGTCGTGGGTGGAGAACGAGCAATATGACATCATATTGCTCAAAAAATCCAAACACTTGATTATTGAGAGTGATTAGACTTTTTAAGGATTAAAAAAAGGAGTGAATGGATTTTTTTCATTGTATGGTGGTTGTCCACACACTGCAAAGACACATTTATACGCAAACACCATATAAAAGTGAATTTTTCATCTGATGACCCCTTAAAGCTAAGATTAGAAATCATCTGTTTACATTGACTGTAATTTTAATGATTGATTTTAAGCTTTTTTACAATATTCGGTGTCATTTGCTGTGATATTACTTACAGAGGAACCAACATTTCAAACAGTCATTGTAGTCAAGTAGATTCAAGAAGTAAAATA
Organism: Leuciscus waleckii; assembly: GCA_900092035.1. Taxonomy (NCBI): domain Eukaryota; kingdom Metazoa; phylum Chordata; class Actinopteri; order Cypriniformes; family Leuciscidae; genus Leuciscus; species Leuciscus waleckii. The sequence goes on from FLSR01000513.1 coordinate 110,052, forward strand.
CAGTAAAATAATTAACATTTATAAAATATATACAATTTTAAATAATATTGGTAATATTGGTGCATAAAATAATAGGATTGTTTTCATCTGTGTTATTTTAGTATTATTGATATAGGCTACTGTTATAGTTTTTATTAATATTTTGAATTAGATTGAATTTTTTCTGTTTTTGCTTTAATTTTAGTACTTTTTTGTGTGTTTTTTTTAACTATGTCTATATAGTTTTGATTCAGTTTTTATTGTATTAGTTTGAGTTATTTTAGTTCTTCAAGTTAAACTTAACTAAAATGAGAAATGTTGCCTTGGAGGCTATTTTTTTAATATTTTATTTTAGTTAATGTTTATTTTGTTTCATGATACTTAAAAAAAATGGTTTTAGTTTTAGTTAATAATAACCTAGTGTTAATTTAATTAATTATATACACTACGGTCTAAAGTTCAGGGTCGGTAAGATTATTTAATGCTTTTGAGAGAAGTCTCTTCTGCTCACCAAGGCTGCGTTTATTTAATAAAAAATACAGTAAAAATTGTGAGATATTATTACAATTTAGACTAGCTGTTTTCTATGTGAATATATAGTAAAAAGTCATTTATTCCTGTGATCAAAGCTGAATTTTCAGGATTATTACTCCAGTCTTCAGTGTCACATGATCCTTCAGAAATCATTCTAATATGATGATTTGATGCTCAAGACACATTTTTGATTATTATTAACAGTTTTATGTTCTTTAAGAATATAATATTCTTTAATATTCTGGTTAAAGAGGAATCCTTGAATCAGTTTCAAAATCATCATTTTTGCTTCTCATGAGTATGAAAACAAGAAACAAAAGAATATTGTACATCATAAGTGGCGAATACTCTGTCCTAGTATGAAATACTGAATGATGTTAATAATCATAAATGTATCGCCGTCTGCTTGACCTTTCCTCAGAGACCGCGCGTCAGAAGCAGGATGGTGTGGTGAGTAACTCGGTGGTGTATTTCACCGAAGACGCTCCACAGATTCCTGCGACGAACCCTCAGCCTCTGAAACTGAGACGCATCCTGAATCTGAGTCCCTTCACCGTCACCGATCACACGCCCATGGAGACGGTGGTGGACATCTTCCGCAAGCTGGGTCTCCGCCAGTGTCTGGTCACACGCAGCGGGTGAGAAGAACTGTTTTTAGGCAACTAATAATACAAATATGCATATGTTTAGATTAGTTTATCTCAGAACCAGGGTTTGAAATTAACTTCGGCCATTCAGAACCTCTACTAGCCAAAAATAAGAAAGAAAAAAAGAAAAAAACCAGATTAACTACGTCACAGATATATATATATATATATATATATATGTATATTATAAAATTTGGATTTCATACATTCATCAAAGTAACATGCCAAATTGGCTAGGGATTTGACAGCGTTACACGCCACAGTTGATTTTTACGCGCAAGTGTAAATTTCAATTCCTGCTCAGAACGTATATGTGATGTTTAAAGGGGGCCTATTATGCAAAATTCACTTTTATAAGGTGTTTGAACACAGATGTGTGTCAACAGTAAACAACCAGCCTATAATGGAAAAAATCCACCCACTCCACATTTTATAATCAATGAGTTGAATCAACTTAACTCCACAATAACTACCTAAATTTATCCACAAACCATTCAGAAGTGAGTCTGAACATGCTACTGACAATTTTGGCTGCGAGAGATTCTCCAGTTTTGTAGTTGCTGGAGTATCTGAAGACGAGCTGTAAAGGCTCCGCCCTCTTCTGGAAAGGGCGCCAGGAGCAGTAGCTCATTTGCATTTAAAGGGACACACACAAAAAAACGGTGTGTTTTTGCTCACACCCAAATTGGGGCAAATTTGACAAGCTTTAATAAATAATCTGTGGGGTATTTTTAGTTGGAACTTCAGACACATTCTGGGGACACCTGAGACTTATCTTACATATTGTGAAAAGGGGGATTATAGGATCCCTTTCAAATACACAAGGTGTGGCCAATGAGATTTTGCAGTGGGTGGGGCTTCCGAGCACATTGCCTCAGAAATAGACATCATGTTGCAGCCATTGCTTTAGAGGATGAACTAGTTACTTGATTTGGCAATGTTATAAATTACTTTTCAAAAGTTTGAGGTCAGTAATTAATACTTTTATTAAGTAAGGACACATTAAATTGATCAAAAGTGACAGTAATGATATTTCTTTTGAACTTTCATGTTCATCAAAGAATCCACAAAAATATGAATCTGCCATCAACATTATCAGAAATGTGTCTTGAGCATCAAATCATCATATTAGAATGATATCTGAAGGATCATGTGACACTGAAGACTGGCTTTTCTATATATTCACATAGAAAACAGATATTTCACATTTTAATAATATTTAACTTTTTTACTGTATTTTTGATCAAATAAAAGCAGCCTTGGTGAGCAGAAGAGACTTCTTTTGAAAAAAAATACCGACCCCAAAACCTTTGAAAAGTAGTGTGTATATGTCATTACAACCTATATAAACTATTATATGTCATATAAACTATATATACATGACGTTGTTCAGCTTCCTGGCTTAAAGCCGAAATGCATTTTGACAGATTAAATCAGGCTAACATGAAAACAGGTATGATAAAATCCCCTTGAAAAGCATGAACTGCGTCTAATCAGCTTATCAGAGACATGGTAAAAACGGTTGATGACTAAACTACTGTTTCTCTTACATCAGACGTTTGCTTGGAATCATTACTAAGAAGGATGTTCTGCGTCAATGGCACAAATGATGAACCAGGATCCTGAATCGTCATGTTCAACTAGCAGAACCTGAACCATCACAATCCTGTTGTTACTAAACTCACATGTTCATGTGGCCAAAACAGGATGGAGTGTAGATATGAGTGTTGGTTTCCTCTGTTGTTGTTTTGTTGTTGTTTTTTTTTACAGCTGCTTTTGCCATATTTATATTTAACGTGCACTACTGTAAGGCGATGATCAAGCTGATGATTTGCATTGAAAATGCAAAGACACTATGACAGGTTTTACTGTGTTTTCGAAGCAAAAGCTGCTATACAGGACACGAGGTGTGCAGATGAAGTTCGTTTCATTGGTATGTCAGTTTTTTTGTGAGTTTATTATATTTGTTTATTAAATAATATATCACAATGCTAAAGGTCAAAATGGAAAAAATTATCCAGAACACTAATTCTAATCCGCTGTAAATACGATAGTCAGCGTTTCTTCCAACACTAAGTTTATGTGTTTTGTCGTTATTTATTCATTCAATGTTAATGTTAGTTTTGATCAACAATGGTGATATTTTTTTTTCTCTTGTATTGAAACATGAATATTGTCATTGTTAAAGAAACACTGCATCTGTTACAGATATTAATGTCCAACTGCTACTCCAGTTCAGCACATAAAACTGAGGGTGTTATAATAATAAAAAAATATTATTAATAAATAGTATTGTCATTGCATTATTTTATTATTCTCTTTAATTAAAAAAATATTTTCAGAAAGTACAATGAAAATGATACATGACTTAATCGACACACTTTAAAAGACACAGCGAGTTAATTGAGAACTTTAGCACTATACATAAATGTGCATATATTTATGTATTCAATGCAGAAGAATGTTGAAGTACCAAAACATCTGATTATTATTATTATTATAAAAACGAGAGAATAATCTGCTACTGCATTTCTTTGTACAGTAACTTTTACAGGTCACAGTTTAATAGAAACAAACTCTTAACATGACAGATTTGACAGACACAACACCAGGGTGAGTAATTATGACCAAATTTTCATTTTAAGGTGAACATCCCTTTAGCAAAGATTATTAAATGCTATTAAAATATATTGCTTATAGTTAGTTCATGTTAACTAATGCATTAAATAATGTTAAAAAATGAGACCTTATTGTAAAGTGTTACCAAAAAACGTTAATAAAATATGGGAAAAGGATACAGTATGCAATGATAAACATTTCAAACAGTAGTATGCTACATTGTCACATGTGAGTGGCGTCTAGTTATCATTTCTGAAGTAAAATTGTTATACTGCTTTTTCACATAATATAATCAAATAAATCAAAAAACATGTTAAAGGATTAGTTTTTTGCTGATAATTTACTCACCCCGATGTCATCCAAGATATTCATGTCTTTCTTTCTTCAGTCGAAAAGAAATTAAGGTTTTTGAGGAAAACATTCCAGGATTTTTCTACACAGAATGGACTTCAATGGCAACCAACTATACCAATGTTCAAAGAAGGTTCAAATGTCCGTCTCAATGCAGCTTCAAAGTCTCGACACGATCCCAGTCGAGAAATAATGAACTAATCCTTTAATAATCCTGGTTCATATCCGTTCCAGTTAACTTATCATGGTGGAAATGTAAAGTGGAGTGCATCAGGTCATCCAGGTACACACTATCCACACTGCGTCCAACAGAAACAGTAGTATGTTACAGAAGTATGCGACTGAAGCGTTGAAGCTCTCGTCTCCGTCTCTAACTCAGGGGAACCGAGACTATCGTCGGCAGAGGGCCGATCGGAGGAGGTTTGTATTTCTCCAAACGCATTAACCTGCGGAGAATATCGTCCCGGTCTGTCGGCCAGCTGTAGACTTGTGTGTTCTGCAGCCAGGTGGGAACGTAACTCTGAGGACGAGAAGACAACAGGTCCTGCGTCAGTCCTAAGAAACCTTGCTATGTTTGCAGAGAGAAGCTGAAATTTGTGAGTCTATTAGACGGTGAAGAGTAGGGAACCCGTGTGGGACTAGATTAACCAGTTTAGTGCATAAGAAGCTTACAAACATGCTTTGATTTGCTGAAATGCTTCGGGTAAAAGTCGCACCTGTTGAACTTCACAAACCTTTTTGGCCCCTGGGAACAGAATAGGAATGAACCTGTAGTTCCTGCAGCCATTCTGAATGAATTCACTCTGCAGCTGATGGAGGGAATCAAACACATCAGCAGATAGTGTTAGTGTGTGTGTGTGTGTGTGTGTTTAAAAGACGAAAGCAGAGCGACACACTCCCTTCACCAAACCCGCGCGATTATGTAGTCAAGCTTGTTTTGGCTGAGCCAGCGTCACACGTATTCTTCACAGCTCATGCACACCCACAATGCATTGTAATCACCTCAGTGAAATATTTCTTCCAAGAAATGATTTTATTCAAACCTTAAGAGCAGCTTTAAATTATTTAATTAAACAAGTTTTTTATTGTTATTATTTTAATGCATTCAATATTTGTGTGTGCAATGTATTTTTGTTCTTATTAAAATTTTGCATGCTCACACTAAACTCCACTGGAATCAGCAAAAGTATCAATAATAATAATTATTATCATTGCTAATATTATTAATATTTTAATGCATTGACTATTTCTCTGTGCAATGTATGTTTGTGCTTATTAAATATCACATTGCATGCTTACACTAAACTTGCAATCAGCAAAAGTATTAATAATAATAATAATAATTATGAATATTATTTTTATGCATTCAATGTTTGTGTGCTCACTGCATTCGTGCTTTATCACACTGCATGCTCACGTTAATCTACAGGAATCAGCTGTGATTGCAGAGCGTATATATTTTTGTGTACGTGAATGTTATTTTCTGACCTGTTTGTGGATGTACACTGTGTTTGACGTTCTCTCGTCACTGTCCATATTGATATTAATGCCTGATATTGTCTCGTAATACCTCAAGCTGATGATGATGATGATTAGGTAATCTTTCTGCAGAGAGAGAGAGAGAGACACTCTGTAATTGTAGGTGTTTAGATGACGCCACTGATGATGTCACTTGCTGTTCTGTATATTTACCTCATTGAGATATCTCCCATGCAGTCGATCTTACTGATGCTGTTCAGCTGTTGCTCAAAAACATCGATCTGTGTGCACAAAGACTCAAAAATCAGTCCAAACCCACTTTAACTATGTCTAAATTCATTGGAAAACTGTGTTTTTAAATGATTATCGCTGTACATGCGTGTCAAAGCCGTTGTTCCTGAGCAAAGCCACAAACTTAATGATCTCCTTCAGATGCTCTTCACTGTCGGCCTCGTATGTGACGAACACTTTCCCTGTGTGGGGAAGAATAAACGGCACACGTGAAAGAGCGAAACACAGGAGCACACGTGCTAATGTGAGGCTTCAGCATTTAACCTGGCTGTATTTTCGTGATTCTAGGTCATTTGGTTGTGTTGACAGGAAGTAGAACTCACTCTGTTCCTGTGACAGGTGTGTGATACACTGACTGGCCTGTCGGGGGTTCAGAGATTCATGACCACTGAGGACACACACACATACAGAAGTTACACCTCAGCAAACACTGCATGAGTAGATTGACATGATTGTAAACTTTTACAATTTGCAAGCTTCATTTTAATTTTTTAAATGAATGACTCTTTCTTCATTAGTTGTTTCAACAATGGAATAAAAAAAACAAAAACAAAAACCAATATCTCACAATTGTGAATTTATATCTCATAATTCTAACTTTATAACATGCAATTGTGACTTTATATCACGCAATCTCATAATTCTAATTCAGAATTGCGAAATGTAAACTCACAATTGTGAGATAAAAAGTCGCAATTATCTTTTAAAATGTTTTATTCTGTGGCACTGCGTTCACACGCTCAACAGATATACGCTGTGATTGGCCACTGCGTTCACACGCTCAACAGATATACGCTGTGATTGGCCACTGCGTTCACACGCTCAACAGATATACGCTGTGATTGGCCACTGCGTTCACACACTCAACAGATATACGCTGTGATTGGCCACTGCGTTCACACGCTCAACAGATATACGCTGTGATTGGCCACTGCGTTCACACGCTCAACAGATATACGCTGTGATTGGCCACTGCGTTCACACGCTCAACAGATATACGCTGTGATTGGCCACTGCGTTCACACGCTCAACAGATATACGCTGTGATTGGCCACTGCGTTCACACACTCAACAGATATACGCTGTGATTGGCCACTGCGTTCACACACTCAACAGATATACGCTGTGATTGGCCACTGCGTTCACACACTCAACAGATACGCCTGTGATTGGCTACAATGATCAACACTTTAAAAACACGTTGTAAATAGAAACCGTTGACGCTCTTCACACAGCGCTTACATTCACAGAAAGCGTTTTTCCATTTCAATGCACTACTTTTCCATTGTTTTTCCATGTAAACACGCTAGTTGGACGTCTTTAACCGTTGCGCTCGGGTCTCGCGTCTTCTGTAGCATCTCTCGCACGACACAGCGTTCTAACACACGGTGCTAAAGTTTAAACTTCATAAAAAAACGAGTCTCAAGACAGTGTGCTTCTTTTGAAAGCAGTGTATATCGACGGGTAACAAATACACCCAGTAATCGCCACTAACTACTAATACTGCAGATTTTGCAGAATACTCACATTTCTTTAATTTCAGTACCGAAGTACAGGCACTTTTGACAACCCTAATATAAACTCTGAATTCTTGCAATTCCAAAAACTTGCCATTCTGACTTTTTGAGATAAACTCGCAATTGCAAGAAATGCAAATTAATTGTGAATTAATTCTGATTTGAAAGCAATGTCTTTTCTTATGACTGGACCATACATGTTCAGTTGTTGTGATATGGGCAGGTAAAAGGACTCACTTTTCAGAATATCCACTTCGTGTATCCACTTGTCTGTACTGCATCAGACCTGTAAATAAAAGCAAAAAAAAAAAATGAAGACGCATAGAATACACTCATAAAGCAGTGATTCTGAGAGCTCATGGTTGAATGGACGTGTACAGTCTGTCATTTACTCGCCATTGTGTTTCTTGACCCACTTATTAGGATGTTTTTGTCATAAACGCTTGTGTTCAATTCAAAATGATTGCATTTAGATGCCTTGTGTCAGGTTTGATAGTGGCATATGAACAAATGCAACATGGCAAGTTCTCATACTCAACTGCATCAACATTCTGTCCCTTATCTGTGCACTTTGAACAGCTTTTACTTTCGGTTTAAGGCCACTTTTGTTTCACAGAAGAAAGAAAGTCATATAGTTCTGGAACAACATAGAGGTGAGTATGATGGGTGGAACATATTTCTTTCCATTGCTCTCAATTAGAACAATCACATTTTACAACTTGCTTTAGTAATCCATAGTTTTTTAGAAAACTATCCAGAAATCAAAATAGGCATTCTGGAGAAACTATATTTTCAGTTAGGCCATATTTTCAATATTTAACCTCCAAAAGAACCATAAACTAACTCAAGAACCCTATAAAAACAACAAAAAATGCATCTTTGATGAACAAAGTGCTGCATTTAAACCTATAAGTTGAGGAATACTTCCATTCAAAGTTTTGGGGTCTGTAAGATTTTTTTGGAAAGAAGTCTCTTCTGCTCACAAAGGCTACATTTATTTGATCAAAAATACAGTAAAAACAGTGAAATATTATTACAATTTAAAATAGCTGTTTTCTATGTGAATATATTGTAAAGTGTAATTTA
>FLSR01000513.1:128811-147064 GCA_900092035.1 Leuciscus waleckii
TGGTGCGATATAAATAAACCAAACTTCAAACTTGAAAACTTGAGAGAGTTTGGGAGAAAATGAATCTGCTGAAAGCCTTTTCCCCATCAGAAGCTGAGCAGAGACTGTAATCCCCTAAACATTATTTTGCATCCTCGGTTGTTGCATGTTCCTTTACACATGTTTTATAAGTGTGCAGGACTATGATATAGTCTCAGGTTTGTTGCATTGGAGTTGCATAGCATTGTTGCATTGAATTGCTGAATGTTGTAGCGGTGGAAATGATTTCTGAGGATGATAAAGGCATTTGTTATCATTTCAGGAAGGGCGACTCACTCCCGTTCTCACCAGTTCAGTGGGACTGTGCTTGCGTTTGTCTTTTCTGAAGCTTGAGTTTGAGTGGAAACTCTGGTTTATAATTTCACAGGACTGCATTTTTGGATGGCAGGCAGTTTGTATTAAATGAAAAACGTGGTTTATGCTTATAATTTACTGACATTGTGTGTATTTCAGTGATGTGATGGAGGAAAGCTGAAATGCTGTCTAGACGCTGTCTAGGGAGTTTTACAGAAAGCTTCTAAATGCGTTTTTGTTGCTTTCAATGTGTCTTTGAGTTTTTCAGTGCTTTATTTTCTGATGGTTGTTTCTCTCATTGCTTTAGCTAGAAAACTATTTTGTTTGAGAAAATCATTCATATTAAAAAAAAAAATTCTTGTCATTTCTATTATTATATTAATTTACCTTTGGCTTCTTGTCATTTCTATTATTATATCAATTTACCTTTGGCTTTATTTAAGCTCTATTTAAGCGTTATTTATTATATGTGACCCTGGATCACAAAACCAGTCACGAGTCGCACGGGTATATTTGTGGCAATAGCTGACAATACATTGTAAGGGTCAAAATTATCGATTTTTCTTTTATGCCAAAAATCATTAGGATATTAAGTAAAGATCAATGAAGATATTTAGTAAATTTCCGACCGTAAATATATTAAACATGTATTTTTGTGAGTGAATGCTGCACAATCGTGAACATAAATGCACTACTTTGATTTTTTTTCTTTTTATCTCGGCCAAATATTGTCATATCATAACAAACCATAAATTAATGGAAAGCTTATTTATTCAGCTTTCATATGATGTATAAATCTCAATGTCAAAAAATTTACCCATGTGACTGGTTTTGTGGTCCAGGGTCACATATTTTATTTAAAAACAATATTTAATTTTTTACATTGACACTGTAGAATTACAATAATAAAATGTCTGACTGTCTTCATTTCTTTTCAAACGTTAGACCATTAAACTTTTATTTTGACAGAAAACTGCGGGAAAGCTTCTCTTTAGTTGGTAAGCGCTTCTCACATTACTAAACTTTCTTCCTACACTGAGAGAGATCATGTATCTGCGTGGGCTTCAATGGCCTGCTGGAGAAGAGTGATGATGATTCAGCCTGAGAATATTAAAATAGCTCACTGACTGTGTGAAGAGCAGAGTGTTTGCAACCTGATGTTTGTCTAATGGTTTTGTCAGTGGACTAACTGGAGGAGATGGATAATTTGTTTATTTGATTAGCCAACCAATGGCGTGAGATTGGGGGCGGAGCTATCTGTGTTCTTTTGTTTCTTTGTATCTTTTTGATCAATGGCAAGTCGAGATTGTGTGTGTGTTTGTATGAGACAAATGTGTTGACTGTGTTCAGTTGGTCAAGATGAGGATGATTTTCTCATTTGTGTGTACGCTGTTTTGTGTCACTCCCGATGGCTCAGGTCTCAGTGTGGACGCACAATTGTGCAAAAGTGAAGTGAATCTGGAGTACTCTCCTGAACTCCAGCTTGTGTCATTGACGTACAGACTCATAAAGTTCATAAAACCTGCAGAGTGAAATCAGCGCTTCTGCCAGCTTATATGTCGATGTCTCTTTTCCATTTTGCAGCCCAAGTGGAACTTTGACGGAAACTTTAGTTGAGCTTTTATTTTGATGGAAACTTTAGTTGAGCTTTTATTTTGACGGAACTTTGATGGAAACTTTAGTTGAGCTTTTATTTTGATGGAAACTTTAGTTGAGCTTTTATCTTGATGGAATTTTGACGTAAACTTGCAGTTGAGCTTTTATTTTGGCGGGAAAACACCTTTACAAAAACGCGTCTCATTATAAATCTAGAGAAGTGCTGTAATCATCTTCCTATAAAAATGTTGGAAATTATGCAAATGTGTAAATAAAGCATAACTGGTGCCAGCTACATTACTGAATACACAATAAATTCAACACATGCAGACTGAGCCGTTCTGAGACACGGAAAACACCGGATCACAAGTGTTCACTACGCTTTGAAACACGCAGCGCAAACATACTGTAATCTTAAAGTTACTTTATTTAAATCATAGTCTGTTGGGATTTGAAATGGGCACAAAGCCATATTGCATTTTCGATTTTTAGTTCATTGACAGATACTTACCAAAGCAATGGCGCAAAACAACATTAGAGACATTTTATGTTATTATGCAATTTTTTTCAATATTTTCAGTTCATTATGAAACTGTGGCGGCGCATATTAGACTATGATGGGCTGCCAGAGTCTAGATAGAGTCGCATATAATTATAATCTATGTGTAAAAAAACCCACAAAGATTTTCAAGAAGAAACAAATTCATTAAAACAATTGTATATATCTCAAAACAGTTTAATAAAACATGCACACATTGCTGGTGAACAATGCAATTCAGTGCCATAATCACAACATATTCAATTTTTTTGATTATTGTACATTTTTTATTGAAATCAGAAATGATCAAGATGATTTTTAAAACCCTAATTACAGGCTTTTCCTGTGTTGTGGGGTGTTATTAATGTAATATATTATGTTTTTAAAAAAAATTTATACATTTGCTGATCATGTAATTGCATGAATGTGAACAATAGATTGTTTTTTCTCGGTGTAGATGTTCAGATGCACGCTAGAGGGTGCTATTCATATTGATGTGTATCTTTTATTTTTTACTAGCGTATTTAAAGGGGTTTCCAAAAATTGCACCATAGCCTGAACTGGGTAGTTCAGGTGATGCGAGATGTGTTGGTTAGGTGTTAGCAGGGCTGTTCTCACTACACGTTCATTGAACATCCCAATCCACCCCCAGACAAGGAAGGTTAGAGCTATTATTGCAGCCAATGGCTTCCTTCAGTCCTGCTGCTGTTCACAGTGATGGTGACAGTGATGAACGACAAAAACTGCTGTTTATTTGATATATTGTGCTTGTTTGATTCAGTATGTTTTAGCCGAAAGGATTCAGTGATTATTTACCACAAAGGACTCTTATTTTTGTGATAATCTGACATTAAAATGCAGGACAGTTGGCATTACCCATAATCCTTTGCTCTTTGAATTTGCATACACCCTCTGACTTACAGAAAAAAGCGTTTTCACTGCGGTTTTGACTTTAAAATGTTACTGAATGTCATTTGTAATGAAGTTATTTTATTTTTATTAAAATATCCTACTTTTACCGTATCTTATTTTTAGATTAATATTGTTTTGTCTTTTTAAGGTGGCTCTGCTGGGAATGGACATAGTGTCCGCTCTAGTGACCAGACTACAGGAGCGCTTCAAAACACAAATAGGAACAGGTGAATAATTTAATAATGTGTATTATAAACATATGCATTTTACCACAGATTTTCATACATTTGTTGATTCTTCGAACAAATGCAAGATGTTTATAATCTCAGATATAAAGACTTGTTTCTTCTTCTCTCAGTTCTGCCCAGTTTAATCGATCGTTTAGGTGATTCGAAGGACCAGGTTCGAGATCAAGCACAGTCACTTCTGTTAAAAATCATGGACCAAGCGGCCAATCCGCAGGTGAAACACTTTTCGTCCTGCTTTAGAGTAAAACTCTTTTTTTTAAACTGTGGTTAAAACTAATAAAATATTTTTTATTTTTTATTTTTTTGCAGTATGTTTGGGACCGAATGCTGGGCGGCTTCAGACATAAGAACAACAGGACCAGAGAAGCTGTTTGCTTTTGCCTTATTTCCACTCTTAATGTGTATGTATCCATCAGATTTAGTTTCTTTCTAAAATTCTATTTTATTTTAAATGTCTTTTCCCTTTGTGTGTTGCAGATATGGAGCCCACGGCTTAACCCTTAGCAAGATTGTTCCTCACATCTGTCATTTGTTGGGAGACCCCACTAGTCAGGTGAGAGTGTTTTTCTGCACATCTACAGACTTTTATTCTGTTTTCGGTTTCACGAGATGGCAGGGATTTTAGTATCGTGGTCTATGGCTCCTCCTGCTGGTGACCACAGGGACTGCGACTGACTTTGAGAGGACTAGGAGATGGTAAAGCCATGCTCATTTGATTATATAACATGTTACTGAATGAATGGTTACCATATTTACATGCTACTTCAAAAAGGATATATATGGAAAAATAGTTAGTCTTTTTATTTGAGCTTTATTTGTATATTTCATGCATGTTTCCAGTGTGCGAATGCACAGCAATTATTTTTAAACAAACTATTCTTTAACTATTTAAACTAGGACTGTCTGGATTACTGATTAGTCATCTGATCGTGATATTCAATCTAATTGCAATTAGATAACCGTATTAATTGTTCAGTTTAAATTTCAAACACATTTTTACCAAAGATTATAAAAAACACTGTTCACAAAAATATGAAGGTTTGTGGTTTTAATTATATTATATTATATTAATTTTATTTTATTTATAAAATCTATTTTATTATTTTTATTACTATATTATGTAACATTCCAAGTAAAAATAATGTGTTAGTCTTGCACTGTAAGTGACATGAACACAGAATTAATGTGTTAATTGCAATTATTTGTATGACAATTAATTGAATGCATAAAATGCATGATTGTGACAGGCCGAATTTAAACATCTGTTTTTATTATTATTTGATGCATCATTGTGAAGTCATGAACAATTGTTTAATATTGCCCATTGTGTCCAGTTTCACATAATATTTAAAAAAGAAACTGTGCATTAAGCAGTACTTTTGAACATAGTTATAGTTAGATCAGAAATGATAAAGACTATTTAAAAATCACATGTATGGGGTTTTCATGTGTTGTGGGGTGTTACTAAATAACTACATTATTATATTGTTTTTATGAGAATTATTTTTATTTATTTTTTACATTTGCTGATCATGTTATGTTCAGTATAGAATAAATTGTTGTCAGTGTACAAGCTCAGATACTGAAAGGATGACGCTGTCACTTTGATTTTAACATTTTCTTTCTTTACTAGAATATTTAAAGGAGTTTCCAAAAATTGCACCATAGCCTGAACTGGGTAGTCCAGGTGATGCGAGATGTGTTGGTTAGGTGTTAGCAGGGCTGTTCTCACTACACGTTCATTGAACATCCCAATCCACCCCCAGACAGATCATGTTCCATGAAGATATTTTGTAAATTTCCTACCGTAAATATATAAAACATGTATTTTTGTGAGTGAGTGCTGCACAATCGTGAACATACGTTTTGAGATTTTCTCAATGTTTCGATTTTTTTACACTCTCAGATTTCAGATTTTCAATAGTTGTATCTCTGCCAAATATTGTCCTATCATAACAAACCACACATCAATGGGAAGCTTATTTATTCAGCTTTTATATGATGTATAAATCAAAATTTCAATAAATTTACCCATGTGACTGGTTTTGTGGTCCAGGGTCACATATTGTGCTTGTTTGATTCAGTATGTTTTAGTTGAGTTGATTCAGTGATTATTTACCAGAAAAAGGACTCTTATTTCACATAATATATATAAAAAATCATGGGCTGTATACTGTGTATTAAGCAGTACTATTGAACATGTTATAGAAAGATCAGTATGTGGTGTTTGTTTTTATTCTGTGTTTTGCAATGTAATTTGTAAATGAATTTCTTCTAAATGAATAAATAAATATGTTCCTCCTCAGGTTCGAGACGGCGCGATGAACTGCCTGGTGGAGATTTACAGACACGTGGGAGATAGAGTGAGGATGGATCTGGGGAAGAAGGGACTGCCACAGTCACGGTAATAAAACCACATTACAGTCCTCCATCCCTTAAAACTCATCTTTGATAATCAAAATGACATATTTAAGTGTTTTTTTTCCTGTGAAAAGAATTTCTTCATGCCTTAAAATAGCTTGAATGTAAGCCGACACCCTTGCTTCGTTTAGTATACGCGGACTTATGAATATGCAAATTAGCCCCGCCTCCACTCACTCACAGCAGCTCGGATTACCTGGTCCACCGCTCACTGTAGTAAACACGACACAATGGCAAGTGTTAATGTAAATTTAGCCATATACTGTATGTTTGAACACAGCTGTCTTCTAAACATCAGCATCGATCCTCATAGAAAGTGGAGAAAAGCTCCGCCCCCTTGTGACGGGATTGGTCACATGTTTGTGACAGTAGGAAACAGGGGCGTTTTTGAGACTGTCTTTGGTTCACTGATAAAATACTCAGCAATGGTGTCGACTTATGAATTTACACATGGTTTGTCTTAAAGCATATTAAATACACCACATAGACATATAAACAACATTAAAAGCTGGATTATTATTAGATATATAGATATAACTATTATTAAAATCATTGCATCATGACAACATTTTACAAAACATATTGTCTTCAATTGATTTATTTAATTTATTAAAAATTTACAATAATTATTTATCCCTTTATGATTCATTTTGGAGTGTTAGTGTGTATTTGTGTTTGAGTTATTCTTTTTTATAATGTGTTCAACCTTGTATTAAGCGTCTCCTGTTTGTTTTGTTCAGGTTGAATGTGATTTTCAGCCGGTTTGATGAAGTCCAGAGGTCTGGGAACATGATCCTGTCCACAGGTGAGTGATCTGGTGTTCGATGTGATGTATGTGTGAGCAGGAACAGATGCTGTCGGCTTTAAACGAAAGGGATGAAAGCGTGTTCAGGTGCTATATGAACTTACTGGGACATTAACTGAGGTTTCTTCTGTGTGTGTGTGTGTGTGAATTGCTCGCTGGAGAGATTGTTCCCGTGGTTCAGCTATTGTTTCCTCGCTGCTGCCCCAGTTTCATTGTGCGTGTGATTTTGTGTGTGTGTTTTGTGACCGTAGTTTTGGTTTCGTTCGAGACGGTGGAATGTGGAAAGACTTCGCCCATCAGCGTTGCACAGTTTACAAAACAGGAATACGTTTTCCCGTTCTACAGTACATTATGCTTATGAAAAAATACATCCATATGCATTTAAAGACAGATTCAATCTAAAGCATATAAATGGCAGAAGTATGACGTTTCAAAAGTATCAAGCACCCACGATGTTTCGTGTCAATCATCCTATAATTGCCCCCTGGTTTAGTGCATTAGGGCTGAGATAGACTCACATTGAAGACACTGCTCGTGTTTGTGCATGAGAGTGTCGTGACACAGCAGTATTTTGAGTTCCACAAATCGATTCGATTTCCATTCACAAGCTTGCAATTCGATTCCGATTCGATTCAATATTGATTATTATGGATATCAGGAACAATACATGGCAAATTTCCTCAAGGAAAACAAATCTCTTCACTAATGCTGTAAACTATGGGAGTCAGTGGTAGCCTATAGGCTTCATTAGCCTACTATAATATTGAAGGTAAAAATGAACTGATTTGTATACAAACACTTAAATTACACTTTTATTTAATTTTATAATAATAAAGTTATATGAAATATAAACATTTAAATGGTGTCTGTCATAAAAACCTGCCAGATTTATTCAAACATGCATTAAATATTGAAGAACATTACAAATTATAATGAATATGTAATATGGTGCATATATTTAGCAGAATGCTCCTCTCTAGAGTTCATATTTCTCGCTGACTAACGAGTTTATGGTCACTGGATATGGTTTTTCTGAGGTAAATGTGACGTTACATGACATTGTTTACAAGCTGTTTTACTGACGTCTTTCCACGGTTGAAACACTGATTGAGCGACTGATTTCGATAAGTTTTATCTTTTAACACACTTTCAGATGCTCATTCATGTTTATTTCGCGCAGTAACTGGTGTTATTAATGCGGAAGAGAAGATCATGTGCTTCTCTAGAGCTGAGCCAGAGTGATCTCACGCCACAGCCACAAAACACTATTTATGTTTTTGAATTTCGTAAACGTAATTTGAAATCTGAGACTTTGTTTCATATCAATTGTAACAAAGCACAAAGATTATTGTGATTTATTGGATGGGATGCGCGCTACAATGTTCCATTCATTCATCAACTGAAAACAGGATGACTAATCGATTCTTGGGATTTAAGAATCGATTCGGTCGTAAAAATGAGAATCGATTAAAAACTTTTTATTTTTTACCTTTTTAAATGGGCTTTTTTACCCAGCCCTATTGTTTTATCATCTTTTAGGTGAAAATTGTTCCTTTAAACAATTTAACCAATCATATTGATAGAGTTTGACATGTTAGTCATGATGATTCTATTTTGATGTGTCTGGCTTTATCCTATAATTACATAGCCAATCACAGGCGTATCTGTTGAGTGCATGAACGCAATAGCCAATCAGAGGCGTTTAAGTTAGTTTTTGTTAGTACGTTTTTGTTGGTGCTTTAGTATGCTTGCAAATATTGCCAACAAAGTGTAAACATAATGTAAATAAGAGATTCAGATAGATCTCAGTAAGCAGGCGCTGAGCGTAAGTGATTGACAGCTTCAGTGATTATAAAGGGAGCGCTTTGTCCTGAATCTCCGGGTTGTGTAATTTTGATGTGTGTTATGCAGCTGTGCGGCTCATATTCACAATCAGTGTCACCCATCAATGTGTTGCAATGCTGTATAAATGTGTTCGTTATGGTTTTGAACATTCAGTGCTCTCTGAATTACAATAAAAGGCCAAACATGCCATCAGCATTTATTTCCAGGCCTGTTTAAAGGTTAACGGCATTACAGACACACAGCGGTCCCTGAAAACAAAACACACTTCAGCAGAATACAAATCATCACAGACACGAGCCGCGTCCTGAACAGTATTTGGTTTATACACATCAGTATTTTTGCCTTGTCTTCCTGTACAATTTTAAATCAAGATATATTCACTTTTTTGAAAAGTATTTGTGAATTTGTTTTCTGAAAAATGTATCAAAATGAAGTGAGTTTATGGTTTAAAGGGGCTATATGTAGAATTCAGAAACCCGTGTTATTAGTGACACCGGTGGCCATTAAGTGAACTGCAGCAGCACTTACTACTCGTAACGTACAAGACACTGAACGTGATTCAAGACTCGATATACACTCAGTGAAGATCTTTTTCGTTCTTCTTTTACGGGTAAAAAGAATTGTAATAGTTTTGCAGTGATATACTGTTAACGAACATCCCGACGCCGTGCACTGCTGAGAGCGACTTTAGGTGAATATGTAAATATGTGCTGATCTTTCCTCTCTTTAACAAAATAAACACACAGAAATGAGGAAGCATCAGTTCAGAAAGCATCTGATCATAGTGATGTGTGTGTTTACAGCAGATCTGAGATTCACCGGCACCATGTCGATGGATGAGCTCATTAAAATTACACTGTTATGATCGTCTGATTATATTTAGCTGTTCAAGAGGAAAATGTTCCCGTTATCACCTTTGGCCTCGTTTACACCTGGGATTTACATCTCAAATGTGACCACTTGTGATCGGATTTCTGTCTTTGAGGGAACGATCTATTTGAGACTATAGACTATATAGATCTGGCTTGAATGAATCCATGACACACATTAACATTACAGTACAGAACGGCTCTTTCTGAATATTATCCTGAACATTGTATAAGCATTCGTTCGTTTCATGTGTCACTGAACGGATAACAGGCTCTCAAGCGTAAACGTCACATGCTTTTGAATCTCTCGGAGAGTCCTTCACATTAAACTCAGTCTACGGCATAAAGCATAAACTCACTTCATTTTGATGCATTTTTCAGAAAACAAGACTCAATATCTAATGTCGTTTTGCTTCTCAAGTAGCCTGGCAAGCCAGACCTACATCAAGATGTTGGGTCTGGCAACTCACCATAGACACAGCATTAACAGACATAGACAATCCGAGGGGTGGGATAAACGGCTGTCTTTCAAGTTTCCTCTGCACGCAATAGGACAGCGCTTCAACCAACCAGAGCGTTTTCCCAACAGCAGAGCTAGTTGATAGATTCAACTTTTGCCATATTTGGCCGGCAAAACTACGAACACATCTTCCTTTTTTTAAGAATGACTTAAGTGCCACGTGATTGGCCTGACCCAATTTAGGTTTTTGCAGCTCGAAAGTCAATGGAGAGTTGCTAGACTGACCCTGGCTGCAAAATACATTTTGCTGCCGCTAGGGTGCGTCTAGATTTCTAGGCTACTTCTCAAGTATATGTATTTTTAATTTTTATTTACCAGAAAGTCTGAGCTGCTGTTTTCCATCCAGTGAAAATGGATGTTGATTTATTCTGACTCTAAAATGGACAAAAACACAATAAAAGCATCATAAAGTTACTCCATTTGACTCATGCACTGTATTCCAAGTTTTCTGAAACCATATTACCACTTTTCCACCAAGGCAGTGCTGGTGCCGGTTTGGACCCGGTGCCTACTCGCGAACCAGTTCTTTGTGTTTCGACAGCCAAAGAACCGGTTCTCGGCCAGGAAAATTGGTTCCAAAGCGGCACCAACTCTTTGCTGGACTAGAACCGTTCTTTTACCACGTCATGCTTACGTCGGGGGCTGGGGGCGGGGTTATTGTCGAACTTCTTCTCAAACGTAACCTCCGTCTATAGTAATCCAGACGAGCAGCACAAACGTGTACTAAACGTCGTCTTCTGACCCCAATATAGAATCGGAAAGCCAGGAGAAACATTTGCAGAAAGACGATGTAGTCCGCCATTGTAATTGGTATGCTTGAAGTTGGCGCAAGCGTTTCTAGGAAAGCTAAGACGTATGGCAACCGTACACAGTGACGTAACGACGTCGTTCGCTGGGCTCTCTAGTCAGTGGAAAAACAAACAGGTTCTGAGATGGTTCGCAAGTTGAACCAGCACCAGTTCCGAACCAGTTCTTTTTTGGTTGAAAAGGGGTATATGATGCTTTTCTGTGAAGAAGAGATTTAAGGCTCGTTCACACCAAGAACAATACCTATATTAGCGTCCACACCAGCTCACAATATCGTTCTGTTTATTGAATTATATTATATATTATATTCTGCAGGTTTGCTCTGCCGCTTGAAATGCTCGACGGATTCTGATTGATTGTTAATGTTTTTATTGTTCATCAGCTGGAAAAAAAAAATGTCTGAAAGTGATTCCAACATGTCGTTCCTCTGTGCCGTTATCGTTATAGTTGTGGCGTGAAGTCTGCTATTCTTTTATAATTAGAATGATATTTAATACTAGGCTAAATCTTAAACATAATAGTTATCGGTCCTTGTTGTAAACTGACTTTTTTAATCACTGATGCTCTTTCACTCCATCAAAGTTCTGAGATGTCGTTGTCATTTATGCTCAGATAACAGATTTGATAGACTTTTCATTTTTGTGTGAACTATTCCTTTAAATGTGAGTGAGGTCAGTGGAGAGGGAGTCGCTGCAGATGCAGTGTGTGTGTGTGTGTGTGTGTGTGTTCAGTCACAAGACACAGCAGAGCTTCACTTCTTCAAATCCAGCCTCCGTCATGACAGCAGGGGACGGTAAGATCTCATGATCATTACTGCGTTTAGTTCAGCAGCGCCGGGTGTGTGTTAAAGATGTTTGTTTCTGTGATCTAATGCATGTTAGGATCCAGTGTTTCAGGGTTTCAGCTCATAGTCGCCCTCGTTTCTATTCAGGTGCGAGTTTTAGCATCTTCTGAACGTCTTGAGCTCCTCTCGTGTCTCTTAAGCTGGATGTTTCTTCAGCTCATATGGGCTGCGACTTGGAATCAACATCATTAGCGTATTAATGCTGTTTTAACGGCTCGTTTGCTGGCTCAGTTCATGTGAGTTTCACGTCTCAGGTATCTGAGGTGCTCTGAAGTATTCATGATCATCAACTCAATATTTGATAGTCTTACTTTCACACGACTTCAGGGTCCTGGGATGTTTAGGGAGTTTCTGATAGCGTTCGCTGCTCTCACATTCAGGCTTTTCAGAGGGAAATGTTCCCGTTATCACCTTTGGCCCCGTTTACACCTGGGATTTACATCTCAAATGTGACCACTTGTGATCGGATTTCTATCTTTAAGGGGACGGTCTCAGATTTTGTGACACATAACATGCATCAGCGTAGTGACTTATATAATGCACACAAAAAAAAAATGCACAGCAAAGTTTGCACAAATTCCCTAAAATGCTATGTAGTAATAAAAAATAAATATATTTATTACTTTATATATAAATCCCTAATAAATATATTGCTTGTCAGGTCACATGCGTTTCTGACCGGCTGTTGCATAACCCGCTTACACTAGTATTACAAGTTAATCATCTCTTTTTTTTTCTTGAAGGTCATAACTTTTATTAAAGTCAGTTGCATAAACTTTTGGATTGATCTAATTTTAGATCAAAAAGATGACTAGACACAGTCTGAACATCATGCAAATTGAACATTTTAGACCCCATTTACACTTAGATATTAGATATTTTATAGGATTGCTATAGTTCTACTTCTCTGAGAAAATTTGAAAATGTTTTTTTAATCAAATTAATCCAAATTTAGTTTTAGAATTTTACATTTTAAATATATTTTAATACAATACAATACAATACAATTTTATTTGTAAAGCACATTTAAAACAACCGAAGTTAGCCAAAGTGCTGGACACTGACATATTTTCAGACAAATTATAAACACATAACATAAGCACAAAACACAGTTAAACAAGTGACAAACTAAAATAATAAAATGCAGAAATAAACTCTAAGTATCTATTATCAAATTTAATAACTCAAGTGGATTGCAATATTTCTACTCGTCTGAGGAAATTACTAATACTCTTGAAAAGTTATTTTTATTTTTAAATCAAGTTAATCCAAATGTAGTTTTAGATTGAATTTGGAAAAATGGGTCATGAATATCTTCTATTAAATTTTAATAACTCATGTATAGTTTTCACCATGAGCATAGCCAAAGAAACTGGCACAAACACATCTATTTAATGAACAAATGAATGAACCGAGACAGATCTTCATACCAGTTAATCGAGTTAAACACTAAAGCTATATGCATTAAAATTAGCGCTAGTTATAATTGATGCGCACAAATAAAATCCGTTTTAAAACAATAGTCAGTTCAAATCGATTAGAGTTTGTCTCGTCGTGCTTCATAAACAGTGACTGTAATGAAGAGAAAATGAGCCTCAGTTTCCTCGGATGTTTGTGTTTTCAGCTGAATGTTGCTTTTGTCCTGCATTTCTCAGCTGCCAATTAACATGCCTGCGGTGAATAGAAGCCTGTGCTTGTGAATCAGAGAGAGACGGGCATCAACCTCAGCATTAGATGTCCGACACCATGAAATCTAACGGAGGTTTGTGCAGTTTAATATGGTCTTTCTGCGCTGTTTCAGGAAAGAGAGCGTGTGTTTACAGCGTCTTGTGTGCGTTTCGTAAGAGTGAATGTGTGTGTGGGACTCACGCACACACTTACTGTGCAAAAATAAGCGGCTTTGGATTGGACACACACCGCTGAAATAGGACACTTTTTTTTTTTTTACCTCTGGTCGGTCAAACTACTCGTCACTTCATGTGAAACACTTTAAAAGTAGGTTAGAGAATAATTTGGCTGGAAAATGAGAATTGCTGATCAGATATTGTGTGTGTTTGTGCCTTAAGGAGGGAGTAAGATCACTTTGTTTGATGTGTTCATGCACTGTAACATCTGCACACATGCAGATAAGGAAGCGTTTGGGTGATTCACCCCAAAATCAAATGATGAAATTATATTTTGAGTTAACAAAAGGAAACTATATATTTTTTATTATTATTATTTTTATTATTGCTGTTTTCATGACAATTAAGCAGATTTAATCTTCAAATTCCCATTAATATAATGATAAAAAATGCTGTATTATTTAAATGAAGTGTTTATAGATCATGCATTATTGTTGTTCCATTTGCATCTTTAGGAAGATCTGGATTATTATTGATAAGTAAATCTAATAATAATAATGTGTTTTAATTATACTTTTTTTAGTATCAAATTATATCAATTTGAATCATCTTCTCTGCGAAACACAGCTCTCTAGAAATTAATAATAATAATTATTATTAATATAAGTATATTATTTTTTAAATTATTTATTTTTATGAAATATTTTATAATTAGTAATTCATATTTTTTATTATTTTTAAATAAATTGATTTAATCTTTTTTACTTTTTTATACATTTAATACATTTTACACAGATTTTAACAGATATTTTATTTGAATTATTACATTTTTATTATGAGATGCCAACTGGACATTCACTGAATTAATCATGCGCTGAAGTGAGGTGCTTGTAGTATTCATGTAGTATGCAGTATACTGTAGTAAGTAGTATGCTTGTAGTATTCATGTAGTATGCAGTATACTGTAGTAAGTAGTATGCTTGTAGTATTCATGTAGTATGCAGTATACTGTAGTAAGTAGTATGCTTGTAGTATTCATGTAGTATGCAGTATACTGTAGTAAGTAGTATGCTTGTAGTATTCATGTAGTATGCAGTATACTGTAGTAAGTAGTATGCTTGTAGTATTCATGTAGTATGCAGTATACTGTAGTAAGTAGTATGCTTGTAGTATTCATGTAGTATGCAGTATACTGTAGTAAGTAGTATGCTTGTAGTATTCATGTAGTATGCAGTATACTGTAGTAAGTAGTATGCTTGTAGTATTCATGTAGTATGCAGTATACTGTAGTAAGTAGTATGCTTGTAGTATTCATGTAGTATGCAGTATACTGTAGTAAGTAGTATGCTTGTAGTATTCATGTAGTATGCAGTATACTGTAGTAAGTAGTATGCTTGTAGTATTCATGTAGTATGCAGTATACTGTAGTAAGTAGTATGCTTGTAGTATTCATGTAGTATGCAGTATACTGTAGTAAGTAGTATGCTTGTAGTATTCATGTAGTATGCAGTATACTGTAGTAAGTAGTATGCTTGTAGTATTCATGTAGTATGCAGTATACTGTAGTAAGTAGTATGCTTGTAGTATTCATGTAGTATGCAGTATACTGTAGTAAGTAGTATGCTTGTAGTATTCATGTAGTATGCAGTATACTGTAGTAAGTAGTATGCTTGTAGTATTCATGTAGTATGCAGTATGCTTGTAATAGCAGTATGCATGTAGTATGCAGTATTACTATAGTAAGCAGTATGCTTGTAGTATTCATGTAGTATGCAGTATGCTTGTAATAGCAGTATGCATGTAGTATGCAGTATTACTATAGTAAGCAGTATGCTTGTAGTATTCATGTAGTATGCAGTATGCTTGTAATAGCAGTATGCATGTAGTATGCAGTATTACTATAGTAAGCAGTATGCTTGTAGTATTCATGTAGTATGCAGTATTATTGTAGTAAGCAGTATGCTAGAGTTTCATTGTGAACGCAGCCTGTGTGCTTGGCCCCTCCCCCTGCTCTCCTCCACCCAGCGATCTGTGGGCGGGGCTTCATCAGTTATAGATCAGCCCATCATCCTCCAGTTCACACACACACACTCACACACACACACACACACACACACGGAGGCAGGGAGGGGTCGAGCTGCCGGTGGAGGCTGTGTCAGAATGAGGCAGCGTGGGAAAGCGTGACGATATGTTGAGGAAGCTGGTGTGTCGGAGGATCTGTGCCTGTAAGTGTACCTATCTGTAGGTCAGGAGGAATGATAGCAGCTCACATCTGTCTGTGTTACTGCGCTGTGTGTGTGTGTGTGATCTGATAACTGTGATTAAATGCTGCATGTAGACCGTGTGTGTGAGTGTGTGAGTGTGTGAGTGTGTGAGGTTTTGCCTTCACAACCTGCGTTATGGAACCTCTCAATAGTCTCTGCTAGGAAAAATTCTTGATAAAAACATTAAATAACGTGAGGGAAAATATACAAATTCAGACGGGGGTTGTGAGGGTTTATAGGACAGAAAATGCATTTTCTTGGTGTAAAAATAAGAATTTAAAAACGAATGGTGTTTATTGGTTGTAGTTTGCACTTTGCATACAAAATTGATCCCAGAAATTAGATGACAATCCTTTTGGTAGCAGTTTTCGAGTGTATAAACGGTTGCATACTTCTCTTTTTGGGGTCAGTCAAGGGTTTGAGTTAGTCTGTTTATTTATATGAAACATTAGATGTTCATGATATGTCCTCGTATAGATAGCTGGATAAAAGTGTGTGTGTGTATATATGTGTGTGTGTGTGTGTTTATTTCCCTGGAGGTTTCTGGAGTAGTTCAGAGCGTGTTAGACCGTCCACAGTGAAGGATTGTGGGAAAGAGGTGTTGACATTAATGCATGATGAATAAGGTTGAGGTGTGTGAGTGTGCGTGTGTATGAGTGTGTGTGTGTGTGTGTGTGTGTGTGCACGTGTGTGTGCGCGTGTGTGCATAAATAATTTATGGCGATTGATCGCTGGTCTGGCAGATCTTGGTGCTGGTTCCCTCTCTGGATGGGAATCATCCGTCCACGCAGGGTTTTTCCTGAGCAAAGGAGCTGCTGTCCTTCAGAGCCCCCCACACACACACACACACACACACACACACACACACACACGTGTATTTTTGCAGTGCAGCAAGAAATATAATGCTCCACCGCAAGTGTTACAGCCTTATCTTGTATGTACACTTTTTAATATTTAGATCACTTCTATTATTGATTGTTACTGATTTGAGTTTCAGAAAGGGTTTATAAACATCATTGCCTACCCTAGCTTTAAATAAGGGATTTGTCTGTCGTTCCTCAGATAAGAACATCGAGGATGAAAATATATTTTTTACTGTATTTTTGATCAAATAAATGCTGCCTATGTGAGGACATGTGTGAGGACAAGACTAAAAAATCTTGCAGACTCCTATATTTTGAACAGTAATGTATAAATGCAATAGAGGTCTCTGAACGTTTTAAGCAATCTTGATATTACTGTAGATACTGATGTTAGTTTGTTCATTTTTAGTAGAGAACTCTCTCATTTGTAGCTCTCTTTAAACACAACTGCTTAGAATCATCATTGGCACGTTTTATCTGTCATGTGGAGCGTCTGTTGGGACGTCCTGTGCCGGTGTGAGAGGACTCTCGGTTCAATGGCTTTTCCATTAGAGATCTCTGGAGAGATGCCAGATTTCAGTGAGTTTGATGCCGCTGTTGTTTGACTCACAGATCTACTCCGCTCGAGAGCTCGAGGACTCCATGAACAAGATCCGAGAAATTCTCTCTGATGACAAACATGATTGGGAACAGCGAGTGGCTGCAGTGAGTCATCTCACATTTATTATGGAATAAAACACCTGATTGGTAACCATCTCTCTGGAATACTTGATTGTGATTGGTCAATGGCATCATTCTTTAGTCAGATATTTGCATATAATGACACTAAAGCCCTATTCGGACTGGATTACTTTTACAAGGGTAGATGGAGTAATGTAATTTTACCACAGGACGTCTGTAATATCAATGGACAATTCGCTAAATTCTGCTAAAACTAGCCGAAGTGGGAGAGTAACTCGATTTACACACCGCCGTCACCTTCCTGTTATCATGTGCGCAAACAAATATAACCTATATTTATATATATAAAACAGTTATGTCCGGTGGAACGATGTATTAATTAACTTCAGATTGGATTGTGTTGGTAATAGGCACTTAGCTAACACTAAAATATGTTTTGTGCCTCTAACAAGTGCTGTCGATCTTCTCTCTGATCTGAATGGTGTGTGTGAAACACTTGAGTTTTGCCACAGACTCGTCCCAGCGTCTAGAACGCAACTGATGCTTTTCAAGCGTCTCCATACTTGAAAAACCGCGGGAAAATACTTTTAAACAGGAAATATTTACGTACATATTTACAGCGGGTCTGTTCACATGGGATTAGCATTACCTGAGGGAATTTTTCCGGACCTTTTTACTGAAGGTAAAAGTTGCCGTAATCTTTACTAACATCAGCCCTATTCAGACTGGACTAGTTTAACATGGAGAGCTGGTGTAAAGTAATAATTACCAGAGCTTCTCTGTGATTTAGTCCCGCCGAAAGTGCATCTCAGTGATCATTATGGACAATGTCAGTAAAGATTACGGCGACTTTTACCTTCAGT
>FLSR01000515.1:0-22494 GCA_900092035.1 Leuciscus waleckii
TTAAATATTACATTTTAAAAATAACAAAAGCACATAACAAAACTACTAAAACTTAAACTTACATGTAAATGAAATATATATATATTTAAAAAAAGCATTTAAATAATACTAAAACAACACTGGTCTATGTATTTATTTGCTCTGTATTCCACATACCAAAGAGAAAATGTGCATATTTCTTATTCCCCATTTGGGTGGTTCATATTCAAATGTTCTCTTCATATTTATGGACACATTTTGGAGCCAATCACCGAAGCTGTAAATGTCATGTGACTACAGAGCAGCAAGATACGGTATATAAATGAACTAGTACATTAATCACTTTTTTACAACAAGAATGAACCATACAGCTGGACTGTGACGCTATTTTCTTCTAGAAACAAACTTTGTTGCATTATTTTCCTGTTATCTCTGTAAAGCTGTTTTGAAACACTCTGTGTTGTATAAAGCGCTGTATAAATAAAGCTGACTAGACTTGACTACATAAAAATCACATCTTACCAACTGGCCTTTACTAGAAACTATCCTACTGTGAAAAACAACCATTTCATGCTTGATGAACTTTTGCAATATAAGGAAACATTCGCTCGAAATATGCTTTAAAAAAATGTATTTTATCAAAATACACGACTACTTTTGAATGCTTTTGCCCCTTAATGGTGTAGTTATGACCTCTACCAGCAGGGGCAACCCGGAGTCAGACCTGAACACTAGGCTGTGTTTAAATCCAGGTTTTTGTGGCCTTCCCTCCGGATGTGCGTCATTGGGAAATTCATGAATGTGTGTGTAAAAGAGGAGTTAAACCTAGAGCCTGTGATGAAGAAACGCCTCACCCTGCCATATCAACCCGTTGTTTAACTGGTCTAGAAGTGATCTGAATGTGTTCACCTGGTGATCCTGCGAGCCTCCATGAAGCTGGGCGAGTCTCTCCGTCTCTTCCGGATCGGAGAATAACTGCGGGAACGACGACGAGATCTCTCTGCATCCGAGTGATGAGGACTGTCTCTCTCCCTGCACACAGCAGAACACACAGATCTGAGTGAGTGTGTGTGTGTGTGTGATGAGGGCTGTCTCTCTCCCTGCACAGAGACAGAACACACAGATCTGAGTGTGTGTGTGTGTGTGTGTGTGTGTGTGTTAAGTCTCCAATGAAAACACTCTTCTCCATTATTTCAGATTACTTGACTTGACCTTTTCAAATATAATCTAAGTTAAGGAGTTAAAGTCAGTTTAGACCGTCACAAGCTCTAACGTTCACAAGTTTAGGGGTCGGTAAGATTTTTAAATGTTTCTGAAAGAAGTCTCTTCTGCTCACTGATGTTGCATTTATTTGATAAAAAATACAGTACATACAGTAATATTGTGAAATATCATTACAATTTAGAATATTGTAAAGTGAATATATTGAAAATAGTTTTTACTGCTTAATATTTTTGTGGAAAATGTGATACATTTTATTAGAAAGTTCAAAAGAACATTTTGTAACATTGTCCTTCAACAACTGTCCTTGATAAAATTATTTTAAAAAATCTTTTTTTTTTAATCGTACTTACCCCAAACTTTTGAACGGTAATGTATCAGTTTCCACAATAATATGAACTGTTTTCAACTTTGATAATCATCAGAAATGTTTTTTTTTTAAGCATTGAATCATCATATTAGAATAATTTTTGACGGAAAAAATCTTTTAAATGGTTTTGGTCTAGTTTTAGGCATAACTCAAAATGATATATGTGGTTCATGAGTAACACTTTGTTTAAAAGGGGTCATGACATGGATTTTTGGTAACACTTTATTTGACAGTATCCTTATTACACACGTTACATGTACTTACCATAGTAATAACAGTAAATTATGCATAATTACATGCAAACACTCTAAACCAAACTTAATCCTAATCCAAACCCTATAGTAAGTACATGTAGTTGCTTAATATTACTCAGTACTTACATATATATTTATTTACACTATAACAAGGACAGCTTAAAATAAAATGTTTCTTGAGGTTCACAGCTTATGTTAAAAGCTAAATGTTGCACTGATCTCATGAATATGAACGAGTTTCTTCTATGAATGTGTGTTTGTGTGTACCTGGAGTTGTTCTGGCGTGTGTGTGGGGATTTGTTCTTGCTGGATACACACTCTCTGGAATGATCTCGAGACGAGGACCTCTCGCTGCTCCAGGAGCTGCTCCTCTGCCGGCCCGTCCCGTGACTCTTGCTCTTCTTCTTCTTGGACGTGTGTTTGTGCCGGCTCGGTGACACAGAGGAGCTCCGGTGCCGGGTTTGAGCGCGTCCGCGATGGTGCCGCTTAGACGAATGAGATCCTTTCGTTCTGTTGGGAGAAAACAGGAGTAGACTGGAGAAACGGTGTTTGATATCCTGTCATAGCTCAGATGAGTACTACTGTAGATGTTTCTCTGAAACTTAAAGGTGCAGTGTGTAATTTTTAGCGGCATCTAGTGGTGAGGATATGAATTGCACCCAACAGAAGTTACCCTGGCCGACAGGAAGTGATGTCGTCGTCTGAGGACAGCAGAGTAGCCAGTTAAACACTGAGGTTTCTTTACAAAGATAAATTAAGCAATTATATTTACTTAATTGTTCAGTAAAACGATATTATAGCGAATATTATTGTTACTTCTTCATCATTGTGTCAGTGTTTTATTCGCGAGCTTCTTTGCACGAAGAACAACATA
This sequence comes from Leuciscus waleckii, assembly GCA_900092035.1. Classification (NCBI taxonomy): domain Eukaryota; kingdom Metazoa; phylum Chordata; class Actinopteri; order Cypriniformes; family Leuciscidae; genus Leuciscus; species Leuciscus waleckii. The sequence goes on from FLSR01000515.1 coordinate 2,699, forward strand.
GTGACGAACGCGTTTGTCCCTTTAGGGCCACCGTAGAAACATGTCGATGCGGTGTGTAGATAGAAATGCCTCATTCTGGGTAATAAAAACATAATGTTCATTATGTAAGGTCTTTATACACCACTGAAAACAGTATTGTATATGATATTGCATTTCTGTCAACAGATCCTCCTACTTTATTACACAATGCACCTTTAAGAATGTGGAGAGCAGCTCACATGACCATGGAAGAATTTAATGAGAAATGAGTTGATATTGAGATCTTTGACTTTTGATTGCAGACTTTAATTGTTAAATATCTCGGCAAATATTGTCACAGCTACATTCATGGTGCAGCTGATTTTTAAATAAGCAAAATTCACATTGAATCAGACATTTTCTGATTCTGATTTTGAAATGGGACATGCATCTGATTTCTGTGACTTCAATGTTATACATCAAACTAACTCAACATTTGTCATAACTCGGCATCAATCATGAAATTATTATTAATTGCATTATGCAGTATTAGACCGAAATGTGCAAACCCCCCCCCAAAAAAAACATTAGTTTAAAATATATATTTGTGTAATATACACCAGTCATTGATAATAATCATAAATGTTTCTTGAGCATCAAATCATCATATTAGAGTGATTTCTGAAGGATCATGTGACACTGAAGACTGGAGTAATGATGCTGAAAATTCAGCTTTGATCACAGGAATAAATTACACTTTACTATATATTCACATAGAAAACAGATGATTTACATTATAATAATATTTCTTAAGCGACCTGGGACGTCATTCACTACCCTCTCCCTCATTCATTTTTTAAAGTTAGACATCAACCCTCTTTAGTATTCCCCAATCTATTCATTATAAACAATAAAAAAAAATAAAAAAATAAAAAATATATATATATATAATGTCTGTTATTATTTTTATTATGGGGTCGCTAGCGACACGAGGTATGTAATAGTGTACTTTTTTTTATTTTTTTACTTGTTTACTTTTTATTGAATATCTGGTGACTCAATAAGTGATATTCACCTTTATTCTTCAAGGTGGCAATGTCTGATACACAATGATAATGTGATGTTTCACTCATAATTACGCAGGCATAAAACAAAAGATCACACTCATTAGCGAAGATTGAAATGGCTTGGCGATTTACTGCAGAGCAAGGACTGTACGAATCGAGAATTAGTGTTGGTGGATTTGGTGAAGAAGTTGAAAATATTGATTAGTTGTTTTGAGAATATGGTTGAGATGGTGAATATGAGCCAGATGCTGAATGTACTGGAAATGATGGTGAAAAGCATCAGCTCAAATTCAACCCTTCCAAGATCCAAAAAGGTATCAAAATATGCTTTATTTTATTCTTGTGTAATTGTTATTAAAATATAAGGAGAGTTTTATACTATTGTGGTAGTTGGAGATCCATCCGTGGATACGGGTCACTAAAGACCCAAATATGTAATAATGATCGGTGAAACATTCATGCATTTAAGGGTTAAACAGCAAAAAACTTATGTTTGCCTCATAATGGATCCCAAAATCAAAGGAAGGATTTAAGAAATTGCATTTTGCATGAAGATGATGAAGCATATTTTAGGGCAATAAAGTAAAAAAATTATGACACATTTTCAGCACCCAAAACTTTCCTTTGTCATTTTCATGACACATTTTCAGCACCCAAGACTTTCCTTTCCTTCGATGCAAAAAAAAAAACATCAAGAACCACATTGAAAGGTACAACATGCATACATAATTATTAATATTTATTATTGTACAATTTGTGGTTAATTATAATTTTTTAAAATATTTTGTGGTATAATGTGTTCTGGACATGTTTTGTCACAGTGAAAAAAGCATATTTTCTGAGTGATAGCTGCTATTTACGCTCAGTTTAACAAGTGAAAATCGCATGTATTAATACCTTTCAGATCTGAGATGTGAAGGGAAAAGGCAACTCAGGCCGATTTGCGTCAAAACTTTCTGATGCGCGCCTACTGTTGATGAACTAGCATCTTCCATAATCTTGTCTGGGCCAGACGTCAGTGGGCGGAGCTAGTGTAAATAGCCTCTGCCCACAAGTCGACACTCCTTTAGCTAAACAACATTTGACAACTTGATTGCTTTTAAAATTCCAGCCACTTCCAGTTTGTTGTTTGTGTTTGGGAAAGGAAATAGCCTAAAGACCGAGTGTTAGTGCAATTAAAGACAGACTAATCATGATTTGTTTTTGATTAGGGTATTTTTAATTTACGGAGAGGAAAATACTCATTCTAGAGAGCATTTAATTGGTCAAAACATGTCAATTACTAGTAGCACACAAGCATTTGGATGAACTTAAACCTGAAAGCTACAAAACTTTGATTTGGATTTCATGGGGTCTTGAAATAGACTGAAATAGGGCTAATGAAATATTATTTATGAGCAAAGCAATGTCTATTCCATCTGTTTCTTTAACCACAATGCCGTAGATTAAAACAGGGACATTACAATGATGATTATTAGCATCAAAAGGAAGCAGATTTCTCAGACACTAACAAAAAAAAAAAAAAACGTATAATACCATATATATATATAGCGGATGAAAACAATAAACCTCAAATACTTCAGAAACAGCCCTTATGTATCAAAAAAATCAAAAAAATTAATTAATTAAATTAAATAAAAGGAGGGAAAGTGACCAAATCATATGACACGTACCATTTCACCAAAGACAAAAGGAATGCGACACAGACAGGAAATGCATTCTACCGAAAAATATTAATAATAATAATAATAAACAAAACGCAGACAAGAGATGGACCTGTGGGGAGGACAGTGTACTGAAGACTGAAGCATGAAAGCAAAGGTAGATAATCAGATTGAAAAAAAGGGCGAAATAGAGAGAATGAAAGAAGAGCAAACAGTTCTAAAAGGAAAACAATGAAAATCAACCCGCCAACCTTTGGTTTTCCTCAGATAAACAAAGAGAAAAAGAGAGAGAGAGACACGGATGTCAAGCTAGGGTGCTTGTCACATTCTCCACGTGCGTAGGCAGAGCGTTACCTACCTTCCGCTTCAATCAGTGACACGTATGCAATATCAACAAAACAAAGGAAGAAAAAGGAAAAACAAAAAGGAGAAAGGAAAATTCTCCGCAGCGAAATGGGAAAAAGACAATGAATTCTTTTAGTATCAGGCTAAGATAAATTGATCCACAGACTAAGGAGACAATTCCAACAAAAAGCCAAGGCAAACAAAACAAAAAAAGAAGAGTGGACATACAAAATAAAAATAAAAAATAAAACGTTTTGAGACACAAAAAAAAACCCGGAAACCAAAACAAACTGAGAAATCAATCTCGGAAAGCAGTCTGTCTTTTTCCTCCGACACATGTCTCAACAAATCGAGTTTTGCTAGGAGGAACGTAAGTATTGATGGCCATGCATGTGGAATGTGGTTTGATGGGGAAAGAGAAAGCATGTCGGGACAACGGACAGCACAGATGGACGGGTGAAGGGAGAGGGGTGTTGGGTGGAGTGGTGTCTTCTAAGATGGACAACTAACATCTCAAAGGGACCCCAGTCACGTTCAGAAAGCCTGATTCGTATCGCTCTGCATGCGCAATGAGAATTTAGAGCTTGTTCGTCTGAAACCACAGTGTATTTGCTCTCAGCGATTGTCAAGAGTCTTTCAGCAAAGGGAGCAAAGATGCCACATTGGGTTGGGTTCAGAGCATCGTGAATAATCCAAATGGCTTGGGTCCCTTTTAGTGTAACGACTTTACTAAATGACTTGTTTATCGGGCCTATTTAGCTGGCTAATGTTTACTGAGCGTCCGTTTGTCCCTGTCAAACATCTAGACAAACATTACACCACTCAAATATTGACAGGAAGGAAACAAACTATACAATATATCATATCATATATATATATATATATCAAGTGCTACTGAAATAATATACAATTACAAGTGAGCATTAGAAACCATGTCAATGACGACCGTCGTAAATCACCAATGGCACTGAACCGGCTCTTGTCAGTGGAAAGATTTGACAGCCACACGAGAGAATTGATGAATCTGTCGCCTGTTTGACCACAGATGTGAATGAAGGACTGGATGCTGAGATCGTCTTTTGATTTTTAGGAAGATCTGAGGGAATGTTGCACAATTACACTCTCAAAGCATAATCTGATTAGCCTATTTTTCATAACACATCAGCATGAATACACCATTTTGGAAAGGTCAATATGAACAAAGTCACTTTCAAGGGAAGTCTGTTCAATTGGAGGATATATAACTGAATATATAGTATATAACTGTATATATATATATATATATATACAGCTCGCTGAACTCACATTTAAATGACTTTACTATGACTTTAACGATGACTTTACCAATCAGTGATTGGCTCTTTTATTTAGGAGGCGGGACTTATTCCACCATATTGCGCGTTGCTCTTTCTCCCACTCATAAGAAATATTAGTGCACTATCTTTCTATATCTAAAGTCTTTAATATGAATCAACAGGTGCATTCTGCACAAAATATATCATACAAATCTGCACATTGCAGATGAAAATGAAACAGTATTGGTAAAACACTTGTATATGGTATAGTTATCATCATAATAGAGCTCTGACTGCTTTTAATTAAAGCTATAAGGCCATAAATAAATAAAATGTACAAATATATTAAATATTTTGGGATATTACACATAAAATAACATTTGTACAATAAATTAAAACTGATATTGCCGGGTAAAAGAACAGACATATTATGTTTTTAGCCATACAAAACATTACATTACATATACAAACAACATATAATTGTTAATTTACCCAACATCATAAGTTTTTTTATGGTATTTATTGTAGAAAAGTTGTAGCATCATGTAAATTGTAAAAGAAAATAATAATAATTTCATTTGTAAACTAAAATAATTTACATTTTATTGGAACATTGTAGTTGTTCTAATTATGCTCAAAAATACATTTTTACTATTAATATTAACAGACATATTATGTTTTTGAATATAATAAAATATATCTCTTCATTTATCAAATGATATCAGTCTTTTATTTATTGAAAAAAGGTGTAAGGCCATAAATAAATAAAATGTACAAATATATTATATATTTTTGAAAATTACACATAAAATAACGTTTGTACAATAAATAAAAACTGATATTGCCGGGTAAAAGAACAGACATATTATGTTTTTAAATGTATATTATGTTAATGGGTATAAAATAAATGTAGCCATACAAAAAAATTACATTACATAATCAAACAAAATATAATTGTTAATTTACCCAACATCATTAGTTTTTTTTTAATGGTATTTATTGAAGAAAAGTTGTAGTATCATGTAAATTGTTAAAACAAAACATATATAATTTAATTTGTAAACTAAAATAATTTACATTTTATTGGAACATTGTAGTTTTTCTAATTATGCTCAAAAAGACATTTTACTATTAATATTAACAGACATATTATGTTTTTGAATATAATATCCAGTAGATTTGTTATCTAGCCATACAAAAATAAATATTATTGTATATCCAGAAATATATCTGATCATTTTTTCAAATGATATCAGTCTTTTATTTATTGAAAAATGGTTGTTGTGTTGTAATTTTCTTTATTGTAAATGACTAATCTGATAATAAAACATACCGTGCAGCGACACACTCTATAAACTGGAGCGACTTATTGAAATAAACTGAAATATGGCCTTTAATGTTTGGATCTATTGACCTTTCCGAGACGGCGGTGCTGATGACGGATCCGGATCAGCCAAATGCAGCATCCACAGATTTCTTATCTGTGATTGTACCATTCAGACTCATTCATCCTCTCAGCAGAACCAGGAATGACAGCTGATTGGCTAAAAGCGTCTGAGGGATTGGCCAATGAAAACCATCGGCTCATGATTGATAATTCTTCACCTTACATTAAAGAACATGATCAGTAAGTACAGGGTCACAGATCATCGGCTCATTGAACACCTGATACACATCTGGTAAAGGGTGGCTACGGTAAAACTGAGCAGAAAATGAGAGTTTCAACTGTATTGACAAGAAAAGACATACCCATTTAATCTACTCGATCCAGTTCCAAATCATTGAGTGCTTTTTACACAAACAAGACAGAAAAGTTTGGGCATTTATTCGTGGGAAGAGATCATGTGAATTCACAGAGGACAAGAAATCAACAAAACAGAGGGATGAATTGAGCAAATAAAAAAGAAAGAGAGCATGAGAACTTCTGAAAAACTGCATGCAAACTGTCCCAGATAAGTGTGACCGGTACCTGTGCAATTCCTCATTGCTACAGTAAGTCTCTCCAAACGCAGGTCAAGGTTTAGCTAAATAAATGACCTCTTGTGGCCATTTTTAATATCATGTGACTGTATGAATACATACAGATGACGTCATGCATATTTAAACTAAGCTGATGCCATTCTTTTGGCACAGATGCAATTAATCTGGTGCAATTACTGTATAAAAGAAGCTATCTTAGTGAATTCACCTCTCGATGTCTTTGAAATTTTGTGGGATACAATGAATAATACAAGATTAAAAAAAAAAGCCTACAAACAAACGTGTGTTTTATACCTGAAGCTCAGACCTAGCATGAGCAGGAATATTAATATTAATATTAATATCGGTAACACTTTACAATAAGGTCGAATGTGATTGGTTAATGCATTAGTTAACATTAACTCAAAAATTAACAATATGTTTTAAATGATTTATTAATCTTTGTTGATGTTATATTTATTGTTTGTTCATGATTGTTCACACACTGAAAATAGTAAGAAGTAGAAGCTAATTTAGTTACTAAACTCGTTAAAAAGCGGATACTTCCGCCATTGGTTATAGGAACCATGAAAAGATTCCTGAAGTGTGAAAATTCCTTAATGTAAAGTGTCACCAATATCTCTATATAATCTGATCGAGGCATCAACATGCTTTCACAAATGTCTTTTTCATGGGACGTTATCCAACCCCAGCCATCGAGTTACTGGCGATTGATGCTTTATATAAATCAATAGTCGAATGATCCCATGACCGTTAACTTGTGTCTTCGGTGGCGGATGGAGCTGGTGCGTCCATGAAAACCCATATGTTGCACATTGTTTAGTTTCCAATGTATATTTATATATATATTATTGCTGTCAGTTAAACGCGTTATTAACGGCGTTAATGCCACCCCATTTTAACGGCGTCAACTATTTGAATCGTTTGACAGCACTAATATATATATATATATATAAAAAGATCCTGTCGACCCTCAACATTTCCATTCATTCTCTTTCTAGAACTGAAAAAGTCAACATGGCTCATACGTGAAATAAAGCATGATGGACATCTGCCTCGACAAAACAAAAACCCTTCACAATGAACACAAAAATGGCTTGAGAACAGAAAAACTCACAAAATGGAGCCAAAGAGGGAAAAGAGGTGTATAGAGTCAGCTCACACAGTTGGACGAGGTGTGTGTGTGTGTGTGTGTGTGTGTGGGGTTATTGTCTAAACGGCCGAAAACAGATGGAGGTAAAGTAGAGGAGACTACATACATCGTTCCCTTTATTCGCCTCCGTGTGATTGGCTCCAGAATCTTTGCCGTTGCGGACACGGACGCTGTGGTTCCCGTTCTGCCACGTGATTGGCTGGTCAGCGCTGGGGGACGGCGGGGGGGTGTGGGCCGAGGACTTCCCTCCTGTTTGTGCCTGTCGTTCTTGCACTTTGCATTTGATCTGAGAGGTCAGATTGAAGACGGATTGATTTTAAGAGCACAATGAGAGCACAGTCCATCTCCTTCCAAACAGGGCTTGACATCAACACCTGTCAAATGTGTGTGTATTTTATGTATAATATACACATTTTTCAATTGTAGTCTTTTAAAATGGCATCTGAAGTAATAAACTAAGTGCAATGTAGTGTTGTCAAAAATATAGATTTTTTGATGCATTTCGATACTGAAACGCTTCCAATACTCATTTCCCGCAGAACTCATTTCCATCCCAGCTAATAAAAAGTCGTCTATTAGACGTTAAATAGACGTAAATCTTCAATGTCTAATTACCACTTTTCAACGTTGAAAACAGGTTGCTCTTCAACGTCTTGATGGAATATGTAAAACTCTTTACATTCATTTGAGGTAATAATGAACATGGTTTGGTAGTTTGTTTTTCTCCGTTATTTTAGCATGTATAACAGACTTAAGGCCCTTTCACACCGGACGCGTAACGAAAAAGCGAAACGAAGAAGCGAATAGTTCGCGTCAAAACCATTCACATCAGCAGCGACGCAAATTTGCGACGTCTGTGACGTTCAGAGCTTCAACATTCCAAAACTTTCGCGCGGGCAGCTGAGAAAACATGGACACTTTTCACTTTTACAAGACGAGCTTTTCATTTTCTTTAAAAGACAGAAAAGACCTTAATCCTGTCTTAGATGATCAGTTGAAAACACGTAGTCAAACAGTCCGGCCGAAACTACTTAGTTGAAATCACGTCGTAAACCAGTCCAAGGCGGACCGACTTATTTCAACCATATTTCAGCGTTGAAAGGTGGTAATCGTTTACTGGGATGAAACCAGCTGCTCTCTCTCTCTCATCTCTCCGACAGCGAGAGACACACAAACCCGCCTCCACTCACTCACTCGTTTCATTTGCTCCGGATGAATATTGATGCTGTTACAGGGCTTGAATTTCGGCGTGGGATTGTGGTATTGCAAATAATTTTACTCATTTTCTTACACCCAAACTGCACGTATATAAAGCTCTCTCAGAACTAAACTGAGATCTTTTTCGCTGCTTATTGCACTTACACAGTCAAATACACACAAAATAATGTCAAAATGGCGTTCTTGGCGAGTATTCTCGTAAACACAGTTATATGTTTTAACTGAATGTAAACAGCTGAGAAAGAAAACGCATGTGTAACAGTATATTGGATCAGTGCGTCAGGTCTTAAAGTGACAGCAGCCTTATGCCAATTTATGAGATGATATTAAAAATATCGATGGCAGTTTTTCCCTGTGGTATTGATGTAAAAAATTGGCCAGTGAAAATTCTGAGTGGCTGGTAACCACTAGACAGAGTTGCTGGTTAGCAGAAATGTCAACGTCAAGCCCTGCTTCCAACCGTGTAAGAAGCTTTTCTGTCATTTTGACTCCCCTTTCTGTGATGAAAGTGGTGGCTAATACCACATTACCACAGTCTTATTGTAGTAACTATGGTATTTTGGCAGAAACTATGTTCACCCTGGTGAGTGTTTGTGTGAGGGCCTGTGAAATGGAGATAAGAGGCACCTGCTGGGTGATCTGGAGAGGCTGGCGGTGGAGGAGACCGATCCACTGCGGGAACTACAGCAACTGCCTCTGTGCTGAGAACTCCTGCTGGGAGAATCGCCTGAACACCTGCGGGAAACACACAAACACACAGAGGTCACACACTCACACACTCCAGCCACAGCGCTTCAGTCACTCTCGCAGCAAATCCTTCATAAACAATCCATGCATATGGCCTAAATGAAACTGAGTGCGTGTTGGGTGTTGTGGGGGGTTTCGGGGTGTTGCTATGCAGTTGCTAAAATGTTTAGACTGTTTGTCAGGGCATTGCTAGTTGGTTGCTAGGATATTCTATATGGTTACAAGAGTGTTGTAAGAGGTTGCCAGGCTGTTTTTATGCGGTTGCTTAACAGTTCTGAGTGGTTGTCAGGACATTGCTAGTTGGTTTCTAGGATGTCTAGATGGTTAATAGGGTGTTGTGGGTGGTTGCAAGGGTGTTGCTATGCATTTGTTGAAATATTTTGACTGATAGTCAGTGCATTGCTAATGGGTTGCTAGGTTGTTTTAGATGTTTTTTGTTTCTAGGGTGTTGTAGGTGGTTGCCAGGGTGTTGCTATGCAGTTGCTTAAATGTTTCGAGTGGTTGTGTCAGTGCTAGGTCGTTGCTATGGTATTCTAGATGGATACTAGGGTGTTGTGGGTGGTTGCCAGGGTGTTGTTATGCATTCGTTGAAATATTTTGACTGGTTGTCAGTGCATTGCTAGGTGGTTGCTATGGAGTTCTAGATGGCTACTAGGGTGTTGTTGGTGGTTGCCAGGATGTTGCTTTGCAGTTGCTAAAATGTTTCGAGTGGTTATCAGTGCTAGGTAGTTGCTAAGGTATTCTTGATGGCTACTAGGGTGTTGTGGGTGGTTGCCAGGGTGTTGCTATGCATTCGTTGAAATATTTTGACTGGTTGTCAGTGCATTGCTAGGTGGTTGCTATGGAGTTCTAGATGGCTACTAGGGTGTTGTTGGTGGTTGCCAGGATGTTGCTTTGCAGTTGCTAAAATGTTTCGAGTGGTTATCAGTGCTAGGTAGTTGCTAAGGTATTCTTGATGGCTACTAGGGTGTTGTGGGTGGTTGCCAGGGTGGTTTCTAGGGTGTTGTAGGTGGTAGCCAGGGTGTTGCTATGCAGTTGCTCAAATGTTTTGAGTGGTTGTCAGTGCCCGGTAGTTTCTAAGGTAATCTAGATGGTTCCAAGGTGCCAGTTTACAATCCCAAGTCAAAAATTACAACTCTGATTGCTTAAAAACGTAATATATTAAATGGATTAAACTCTGTAATCAATGCATTGGATTTTCATGGTCAGATTCAGGCCTCGTAAGACTGGACATTTGATCTTTTTAGAAAAGTAAACATCACTCACCTCTTCTTCTGTTTGCTCTTGTCTTTGTGTTTGATTTTGGGGCTGCCGGATCTGAAAGGAGAAAACGAGCAAGAACTGAAAACAGGAGAGGAGCATAAAAGTCTTCAATTCAAGCGTAATCGAAGGATTTATATCAGTCTAATGCAAAACAGACTCAAGTAAACAAGGTACCAGCTGCATCTCTGAGCTCTTGAAAGAAATAATCATTGGTTAAATAAATATTAAACTAAACGTCCATGAGCAAATCTGAATATTCTGCCTTGTTTTCTATGCCTGTCAAATGATCAATACTTATTTCTTTTCTGCTATTTTCTTCAGTGATGTCTGTATCAACCGCTCAAAGAGACTATTATTGAATGAGTGTTTTCTAGGCCAGTCTATTGTATCATCGATTCATCGAACAGCACATATAAGCAAAATGAACAGACTTTAAAGCGGATGTCGGCTCTGGAAGACTAATATGAGTCCAGAACAGTTCCCAAATCATAATAATATCTACTCTAAAGCATATCTCATATTAGCTCAGTGTTTTACCTGTGTCTCCTCTTCCTCCTCGAGCCAGATGTGGACCTGAGACAGAGGGAATCGATGTTAGATTGTGATCGCCAGCTGTTTACATCAGGGGATTTTGCAGTAAGTGCTGCTACACTTAAACATGTCTGAATGTCATAAATCAATAGATCTAGTGTTGATAATTCAAGGAAAATTGGCTTCATTCATCCACTTAAAATCACAGAACACCAGCTGATTCAAAGACAAGTAAAGTTAGCAAAGAGAAAAGAAACCCACTGCATTTAAATGATATTGTATGTCTAATGCAATGGCATTCACATATTTTTAAGTGTGATTATCTGTATGTTGTGATAAAGACAGGACAGTTATAGTGCATCTGTATTAATAGCCTTGGTTGCAAGAATGGGGTTTGTAAATGTGATTTAACACACCATATAAACCACAGTTTCACCTTTAAATGACTTTGCTCGATCCGTACTGAAAGGAAAAATACCTCCTTCAATTTCTGACTGTCTATCACACTTTTGCTCTCACACACACAGTCTGACAGTACTGAAGCTGCTTTGATAAGACGTCTAACACAAGAATCCACCATGTTTTCGAAGTGTGTACACTATAATATAAGCATCCGTCAGTCCTGTCATGCTCCTTTGACATGGGAAAAGTGCAGGAGAGGTAAAGTTGTTATAAAGCTGTCAGGGTAACGTGAGATAAATAAAAATGTGTGTGTAATAATAGAAAGACAGACAGAAATACGAGCATCTAAAATGCTGAGACATCCCATCTATTAATAATTAGGACATTTTACGGCTGCAAAAGCACAAAATTCAGTAGATATTCCTGACATAACAATATCATGAATATTTTATGAACGCGGAAAGGTATTTGTGTAAACCATGCTTTTATATATGTCTATTTTTGGAGCTTGAGTTTAGTTGCCCTCCTCCTTGATGTTTCTGGTCAAAACGCTAATAATAAAATATTAACGAGAACAGTTTAAATCTGCCCAAGTTACTCTTCAAAGAGACATTTTCTCTGTCAAAAATGAAAAATTTAATCTGAGACTGTGCTCCGAATCTGAGGTACACAGTATATACGGTATAAGGCCAACTATATGAAGAAAAAAAAAAGTATGATAAAAAAGGAAAACAATGTGTACATATGTTGCATATTTAATTTGGTCTGAAATACAAATTTTATTTTCCAACTTTGTGTGCAAATTTCTAAACTGTTATTTGGCAACAGTAAATAACATAGTGATTAATATCACGGTTGGTTTATTCCTGTCATTAGAAATGGAAGTTCAGATTTAGTGCATTGCATTGTGGGTGCTAACACACATGTTTTGGCTAATGTAGTAGGTTATGTTGGTATTTGTATTGGTTTTCAGTGCGAATGCCGTGAAAAACACACGAAGCACATTAAAACGGGAAAAAGCATCGAGGTTCACTGTACAAATATAGGTTTAGTTTTCCAGACTGCTGAACGATACAGAACAGAGAAGCTACAATTCACAGAAACAACTGGATCCAGGCAGAGAACGGTGGATTTACAGTTTTCATTGTGTGTCAATATGCTGAATTTAGGGGTAAAATCACACCCTATATATTGTATTGTTAAATATTGTTTATTTATTTATTTATTCGGGACAGTGCACATTAATCAACAATCTAACATTTCTGTACAGACTGTAAATGAGCCAGGTTATAGCATAAATGCTAATTTTCACCTGTAGTCCCGAGGCAATACAAATATTCTATTGACAACTCATCAATTAAATATTTACCATTGTATATTCTGCATAATTGGATGTTTTTAAATAAACACTGACAAAACACTACACAAGTTTTAGTGCTGGACGATATGATGATATATATATAACATTGATATGAGTGATCACCCTGATTTAGACTATATAAAGCGTTCACAGGCAAATTTGCTTATGTACTTTAAATACTTTATGTATTTCCCCGGTGTAGAAATCTGGCTCATATAAATGTCAGGAAACATGATTCCTTCTGCGTGTCGATATCCATGATCACTGAATCTTTGGTGAGTTGTAAGAAACACTATATCGAGTCTAAGAGCTTTAGTTTAAACTGATCATCGTTTGTTTTACTCGTGTTTTCACAGTTTCTCCTATTAAATCCAGTCACTCAGCAGTGAATGATGTACACCTGTGTGAAGGCATAATCACACACACACACACACACACACACCCACCTGTCTTTTTTGTGTTTCTTTCCGCTTTTCTTCCTCTTGTCTCTCGGGTGGGAGAAGGGCTGTCGGCTCTGCGAGTCAAACAAAGACAACAACGGATGAAATATCACTCCATCATATTCTTCCATTTTTTCATTGGCAAAATATCATTACACTTAAATGTTCTTCTTGGCCTTTTCTACTCTTGCATTAAAGTGTTTCCTGCTACAGTGCGTCACACATGCTAGTTCTCCTGCCTAGAGTGAGAGGTTTGTTCACATCGCTCTGTGTATCGGCTGCCGGGTGTGTATTGACTTTGGTGGACAATATGATGCTTCACAATATGACACAATATGAAGTCAGAAAGCAAACTGACCGACTGTGTCTTCTTGCCTTCTTCTTTTTCCTCTTCTTTGGCCGAGGGGAAGGTGAACTGCTGGATTTCCTTTTGGATCTTGTGTGGAAGACAAGAAATGCAGTGCTGGGTAATGTTATTAATGTTTTCCATTAGGTTACTCTTAATATGTGACCCTGGACCACAAAACCAGTCACAAGGGTACATTTTTTTGAAACTGAGATGTATACGTCATCTGAAAGCTGAATAAATAAGCTTTCCATTGATGTATGGTTTGTTAGGATAGGACAATATTTGGTCGAGATACAACTATTGAAAATCTGGAATCTGAGGATGCAAAAAAATCTAAACATTGAGAAAATCTCCTTTAAAGTTGTTCATTTATGTTGGCGATTGTGCTGAATCCACTCACAAAAATAAATGTTTTATATATTTACAGTAGGAAATTTACCAAATATCTTCATGGAACATCTATAATTTTGACCCATACAATGTATTGTTGGCTATTGTCACAAATATAGCCGTGCGACTCGAGACTGGTGACGTGATCCAGGGTCACATATAAGTAATTATTTTACGTTGTTACTTCTTTTCTGAAAGCAGGTTTATCTAGTCTATCTGCAATCTAGTTATTTTGCTTTATAGTGCATATGTATTTATTGACGAAAATTAAGGACATTTTTATTAATATTGGTGTTCACATTTTAGTTTAGGCTCCAATTCTCACTATAAATTCGACATTTGCCTCAATAAACTCCTAATTAATGCTTATTAATAGTTAGTAAGGGCCTTGTTAAGGTTAGGTATTGTAGGATTAAGGGATGTAGAATATGATCATGCAGAATAAGACATTAATATGTGCTTTATAAGAACTAATAAACAGCCAATATCCTAGTAATATGCATGATAAAAGCAGCTATTAATAGTGAGATTTGGAACTAAAGTGTACCATATTTTTAATAGTAATAATAATCATATTTAATCCATCAGCATCACTTTAGGAGCATCTTTTACTAAATATGAACATGCATCTCCAGTTAATTTCTAAGGGACGTTCTGTAAAAAACTAGCAACTGTAACAAAGAACGGTGGAACTTAGTGAAGGATCAATGATGCGTAAAGGGGTGGTATAATGCCCCTTCACAAGATGTAAAATAAGTCTCTGATGTCCCCAGAGTGTGTGTGTGAAGTTTTAGCTCAAAATACCCCACAGATATTTTTATATGTTAAGGTTAGGTATTGTAGGATTAAGGGATGTAGAATATGATCATGCAGAATAAGACATTAATATGTGCTTTATAAGAACTAATAAACAGCCACTATACTAGTAATATGCATGATAATAAGCAGCTATTAATAGTGAGATTTGGACCCTAAACTAAAGTGTTCAGTTCAATCTTATATATATTATATTATTTATGTAATAATACTCTTTGAAGAAACAAGCGGAAACTCAAACTCAAGAAGAGGACGTGGAGATGATTCATTTGCAGATACTTTTATTGTGTTTAATTATGACTGGTCACTAAATCTACTGACTTTATACAGTTGGGAAGTTCGAGCTGTGTCAGCTCACATGATCAAATCAACAGGTGTGTGTAAAATCATATAACACTGGCGAAAGGAAGACTGAGGCCGATTCCTGCATCATGAGGTCAAAGTTCACATGATCCGCCTCCTTTATTAGCTCTTTCCAGGAGAGAAAGACAAGAAGAAGAAGTAACTGATAAAAGGCCAGCTCAGTCTCCGTTTGAAGGAGCGAATGAGAAGAAAAACAGTACAATAAATTATAATAAATATTTGCAAAATGCAAACTCGTAAAACGACATCCAGTCTTCTGCTTAAAAAAGAATAATTTCATAACAATTCAATATAGTTCTGCATTTAAGGTCAACATGATTCTTCCAGAATGTGACGTATTTCAGAGTGCAACGGCATATTAAAGACAAATGTGTTGTTTTATCCACGAGGAAAGTCTCAGAGGCGGAGAAAAGTTGATGAAAAATTATGAAGAAAATTTGGATGAATCCTTGAAAATAAGAACATTAATAAAGTCTTCATGTTGACTTTAAAGGATGCAGAAGCTTGTCAGTACAAACGTGCATTACGCACAGAAAACGGTGCAAGTCCTTATAAAAACATTTTCTCAGAGCAAAAAAAAAAAAAAATTAATAAATAACAAAATAAATATGCAACGAATATCACGGAATAAATAGAATAACATGAATAAATATGCTCATAAGACGTGTGCGTGTGTATTTTTGCAGCCTGGTTTCAGGTATAAGTGCTCCTACACTAGAGACGGGAGGATAACTGTACAAACACAGAGCTCTAACCGTATTTATATGCACTAAACACAGCCAAAGTAGAAGAGGAATACTGGATATCAGAAGAAATATCACATCTCCAAAATGGACATTATAGGTGCATCAGATATGGATTTTCCACAGAGATCCGAGAGTGAAGGAGGGGGAGAGCGACTCACACCCGGATACACACACACACACACACTCTCTCCTCTGCATCATGCCAAGCTTTTCCACAGACCAAGCCTTTATATAATCCGGTATATAACTTGGAATATACAGTGCATAGTTTACAGCCAAAACTTGCAGCGGAAATATTCAAACTAAAACATCCTGACGTACAGTCATTATAATTGAAGACTGGAGGATTGATGCTGAAAATTCAGCTTTGATCACAGGATATAAATACAGTTTAAAATATATTAAAATAGAAACCAGTCATTTTAAATTGTCAAATTTTTTATTGTTTTTTTATCAAATAAATGCATCCTTGGTGAGCAGAAGAGACTTCTTTTAAAAACATTAAAAAAATCTTACTGACCCCAAACTTTTGAACAGTAGTATATGTATATATATATAATTCAATTAAATGAATGTACTATATTTTAGTTTAATAATGTTTTTCATGTGATGTTTTGTATTTTTAGAGTATTTTATGTTATGATACTAAATTATATTTATGCACTAGTTATAATCCATTTATTCACTTTTTAAACAGAAATTTCCAGCTTAAACTGTCATAAATCTTAAATCCTTTGGAGCTCAAACTTCAGTTCGGTTTCATTTTAAAGAAAAAGGAGAAAAAGGTAATAAAAAGAAAGTTCCAGAAGTTTAAGTTTATTGTTATGAAAAATGCACGAAAACACTATTTTCAATTTTTATAGGAAATATATATTTTTCAAAACAGGTTTTACTCTGCGAGAAAATCAAAGCCATAAATCTAAACAAGTTGAGTTCCAAAACTGAGGCTGATATCTCAAAAAATTTGATTGTTTAGTTTCATCGCTTCCACTTGATGAAATAATTTTCAATGTGCTAATTTCTGTACAATTTTTTTCAGGACTGTTCGAATTATGTTCATGATTTTTCGCGTGTGTGTGTGTGTGTGTGTGTGTGTGTGTGTGTGTGTGTGTGTGTTCACAAAGCAAGTGCCAAAGCATTTACCAAGTTTCATACCATTCCGACGAAGTAAAAACTTCTAAAAAAACAAAACGTACAATTTGTTTGGTCAAAAACGACCAAAGAGCTCCAGAGGGATAATTATTAATTATTATTATTATCTAAAAAACTAAATATACACATTTAAAACACCCAATTGTCAGTAACCTAAATAAAAAAATGGTGTGCATATAATAGTTTAGTTAATTTAAATGCACTTAATTGTTATGAAAATAAAGTCAAAATTCACTAAATCTTCATCATGTTTAAACAGTCTTAATTTGTTTGTACAACATTTCATTTCTTGTGTCTGTATGAACATTTCTTTATGAGATTCACCCAAATCATAAGCTACTGTGAAATGGAGTAGTTTGTTCATGTTCGTTCCTCTTCGGTGAGGAATACAGTCTCTTGATTTTGTGAAAGTTTTAGACTCTCTTTCTAAACCCAGTGTGTGTGTTTTTGGTTATTTTTGCAGCGTGGAAGAATTTCAGGAGAAAAAAAAAGTGCTCATCTTATCTTTGTTCTTCAGGCCTTTTAGTCTTTAAATAGAGACACTGGATCTATATGTAACATTGACTCTGTTTAATACAAAAATGCTGACAACATCAATATCTGTGTGCATCATAAGTGTGTGTCAGCATCTTACAGGGTTGGTGTGTAAAATGAGCGGCTGCTTTTAATCTGTACAGACCGGCTGTGTTTCATTATGGAACGTCAGATATACTTGTTTCCAAATTCACTGCGTAAACATGTTATGTTGATGTTGAACACGAACCCGCTCTTTAGGACGGTTCTCATCCGGTGATTCTCACGGTGGATTTAATATTCAGTGTATCTACATCATTTGTCATAGTGATAACTTATCGTTATTAGTAGTATCATAATGAGTCATTGTGGAAAGACAGAACGGAAAAATCTGATTTTATGCATTTTCTTGAAATGGATTGAGTGGATTTGAATTGGACACACAAAAATAAATAATAGAAAAAATTAAATAAATAAATAAATAAATAAATAAATACGATTTTCGCTCTATGAACAAAGCCTAGGTTAAGGGTGAAGTGTGTAATTTCTAAAATATATTTTTGTCTTGTTTTTTAGTACAAATATCTAAACATTCTGAAATCAAGATACATGAACTTAAGAAGCAAAATGACTTGTTTTCGGAAAAAAAATGTAAATTAAGAGTTTTTGCTCAAAACAAGAATTTTTTTTTTTTCTGGGGTCAGAAAAAGAACTGCCATTGTGAAATAAAGAACAGATACAAATATTTTCTTGCTGTTCAAAACTACAAAAAATGAATTGAGAGGATTTGCATCAGATGCACCAACAACAACAACAACAAAAAAAAAAGAAAAGAAATACACTGTGAAAAAATATTTTCTTACTCAGTCTTTTTGCAGTTTTACTCTGTATTTCACCCAAACAAATACAGCATTTTTTACTCAAATTATACTCAATAGATCAAAAAGTTTCTGCTTGCCAATGGGATTAAAAAAATTATCCTGTTTTCCCTTTGAGTTAAGTGCGTCCTGTAAAAGTATCAAAAGTGAGTTTATGCTTAAAACAAGAAAAAATATAAGAAAAATATTGTTTCTTGGTTTAAGCATAGACTCACTTTTGATACTTTTCCAAGAAAAATTATGTCTTTTTTTATTTTATTTGACCTTCTCAAATAAATGTATCTTGATTTAAGAATGTTTAGATATTTGTACCGGAAAAAAAAAAGAGGAAATTTTGCAGTGTGATTACCCTCTTCACCTTTAACCTATTATTTTTGTTCAGTTTTACATTTTCAGTGTTACTCCACCCTGACTTTTTACAGAGCGTCCTGTCACGAAAGCAGCCGGAAACCCTGACACCCGCTGCGTTTGATCAGTGGTTCTCTTCAGCGCAGATCCTGCGGTGGAAAGGTGTCCTGCAGCGGTTGAGATGTTGACGTTCCCCCTGCGTACCTGCAGTCGGCCTCAGAATCCGGGACTCTCGTAGCTGCTTTGGCTGTAGTAACTGTGTGTGGGACTCGGGCTCCTGGAGCGGCTGCGGCTGCGGCTGCTGAAACTGCTGTAGCTGCGGCTGCGACTGCGACTGGAACTGCTGAAGCTGCTGGCGGAGCTGGAAGAGGACGGGCTCGGCCGGTAGTACGGGATCGGCCGCTTTCGTGCGCTGCGGGAAACACACAGAGAGATTATATACTGCAGACACATACAAGTCAAATATTCATAAGCACCTGAACACCGCTTTGACCACTTAACAATCAAATATGCACTGTGTGCCATCAATGTCATGTCTATGGAAGCTTGTTTCTGCCACAGAATAAAAAAACAATTAAAAAAAGGTAATTCTGACTTTTTATCTCACAATTGTGAGTTTACATCTTATAATTCTGACTTTTTATCTCAGAATTGCATGATATAAAGTCGCAATTGCGTGATATAAAGTCAGAATTGCGTGATATAAAGTCAGAATTGCATGATATCAAATCGCAATTGTGTGATATAGTCGCAATTGCGTGATATAAAGTCAGAATTGCGTTATAAAGTCAGAATTGCATGATATCAAATCGCAATTG
>FLSR01000516.1:3937-28413 GCA_900092035.1 Leuciscus waleckii
GTTTCCATTGCAGTTTTACGAAATATTTCTTTTTCGAATTGCCTGAAAAACCACCTCATGCTAGCGTAAAAACTTTTTTGCAATAAATGGGAGTTTTTGCGAAATTGACGTGTTTCCATTGGGCGTATTTTCAACTCGCAATTTCAATTTGCGCAATTTGAAGGTTAATGGAAACGCGGCTACTGACGGTCTCTGTGTTTAGCGCGAAAGCTCACGTGATTGCTGCCGGCTCGGGATAAAATTCGTGCAGGACACTCGTGCCGTGTACCAGCTGCTTTGACGCGGTCGCAACGTGTGCAATATCTCACGACCTCCCGAGTGTCCGAACTCGCACCGTGTACGCCCGCCCTTAATGGTTACGCCTATGGCGCTTGCAACTTGAAGATGTTCGTGCATAGAAAAAATTGAGAAACAGTTGTCTTACCGTTTGGTCTGTCATTATGGATACAACTCGTGTTTAAACGTTTAAAGGTTTAACAAGTGAAATCATAGACTACAGGAGCCAACAGGATTTTGTAATTTTGCTTTTTGATTAAACTCGCACTTGTTTACGTATTTTTTTACTGACTTCTGTGACGATTAAGAAAGATTTTTCCTGCCACTGTACCAGTGAAGTTAACCTAGGACTACATAAACCATTAAAAAAATGTAACAACAGACTGTACAATGGTTTAGTACTTTAAACAAAATTATATATAGGCCTATATATATATATATATATATATATATAATAATTATTCTTTTTTACCTGAGATGTAAAGTAAAATCCCAGAGAGAATCAGAATGTAAATCATGTCTATAGCGGAGTGTGTGTTCATGAGAAGAGCTGATCTCTTGAACTGACTTTGTTTCCTCCTGTTTCCGTTTCAGAGCAGAAATATCACCTGAAACCACATAAGCGTCAGCAAGTGAGCAAAGTAGCAGCAGGAAACTCAAACTACCCATCACACACACACACACACACACACACACACACACACACAAACACACACACACATTCACACACACACCTTTTGAATGGTCAAATTTTGTAATAAGGCATGTCCAATTAATTGAAATCATGATGTGAGAAAAATATATATTTGGAGCCAAAAAAAACAAAAACAAAAATATCCACATTGTGTGTGTGTGTGTGTGTGTTGTGGGAATCACAGGCTCTACAGAAACAGCGCGTCAGAAACGTGTTCCTCTACTGTGTGTTTAACGTGCCCTGTAATCGTGAACACACACTTCATCAGTGCAGAAATACCACAGGAAAAACACCTCTCGCTCTCATCCTCTCATTTACACACACTCGTTGCTGAACACATCATCTCACACACAGAACGTCTCACAGCTCAGGGTTAAAGGTCACGCACTCGCACATGATTCACATCAGAACTGACTCTATTTACTTCCCTAGTTCATGTTCCTGGTCTCACTGAACACGATTCATCAGCTGAGTTTACTTTTTTAATCTGTCATTAACGTAACAACTTTCTTCGCGTCGACAAATAATATTAATATAATCCAATTATTGGTTTTCTACTTGGCAACAATTTCACAGCCCAATATTTATGATCAAATCTAATCTTGATGGAGAGAATAAAGCCCAGCACTACATCATTTCACCAAATATTCTCTTGAACAATAAGAATTTGATTGGATGGATGATGGATGGAACAAATGACAGAAATATTGATGGATGCTAGAACGATGGATGGATGGAACGATTGATAGACAGATGGATGGATGTATGGATGGATGGATGGAACGATTGATAGACAGATGGATGGATGAATGGATGGATGGATAGATGGATAGAACAAATGACAGAACGATGGATGGATGGATGAATGGATGGACAGAAATATCATGCATCAGAATCATGCAAGTATGTGATTGCAAACATTCTAGATTTCATGTCAATCATTCTTCTTCTTCTGTGGTCAGTTTCTGTTTCAGGGCAACTATTGCCACAACAAAACAACAGTTTGAAGAGAAGTTTGCGAAGCACGTTAGTTCATAAGTTTATAACCGCTAACGGAATAATAATGTAAGTGTTGTTTAATGGCAGATATTTGAATCTAAGTCTATTACCCTCTTGAAGACACACCTGAAGGATGAACAGGACATTTGCATACGTCCGGTCTAAGGATAATTCCTCTATCAAAAACATTGATTAGAAGTACAAAACAGCGCATGATGAACGTTCCTTCACGGATGATAAACGACATGTGAAGTGAACAGCTGATCTGCTGGAGTCAATCCCTTCAGATCTTAATGACAGACTACAACAAACCCACAGAACAGGAGGCGCACACGTACACAACACACACACACACACACACACACACACCGAAAAAACACACTTTTATCCTCAAAACATGTAGAAGCACACAGATGTCACACCACAAACCACATGTTGAGGATTGTATGGCATCTCAGAAGGTTTGCTCGGAGAATCCTTCAAAATATGATGATAACAACAACACATCCTACCTTTCATATCTGCTTTTTAGTTTTTAATAAACACTTCTAAACTATAACTTCTCTCATCTATATCTTTCTGAAGCACTACCAAACACATCTAGAGCCAAACCATTAGCTTTCAGTACACTTTCTATGAAGCCCATGCTTATGATGACTTATAAGCCCATTTATGATTATTTATAAAGACTCATTAAGACCTATACTGCATTATAAGAACAGTTATAGTTACATTTATATTATTTTTATAATTACTGATAAGTCATGCATTTGCTTCTATAAATGCTTCTATAAAATAAATGATCAAATATTAAATAGTTGTTCGCTGTACCAATTAGTTATCAATTATGTCTTTAATAGCTAATGTTTGCATTAGAGGTCATGAATGGTCAGTATTGTTGCAGTGTTTTGCTAGTTTGTAGCTTAAAAAAAAGATTAAAAAATCTTTCACTGTTTGTATTAATGATTTCTGTTTTTCTTTTCATTATTTTATTACAGGAATTATTGTTCATTAATTGCATTTACAAATAAACAATTTAAAATGTATAATGAGCACATGTTCATGATTTCTTATCATTTGCTTTAGGAGAATCCTATGTTTTCACTTTACTTACAGTAAAGCCATCAATTATGCTTTTATAGAGGATAATAACTGTATTACCACACAATAAGTATTTATAAGAACACAACAGAAATAATCTGAATTACTAAAAAGTATATAATAAAAGTAATAACAAAAGTAATATAATAGCATTATAGCAATGCAGGCTGCATCTTTATAAATACATTCATCGAACCATATGACTGACTAATTAATACTTATAAATCAGTGTATAATGGATTATGAGCATGCGCATTGAAAAAGCAAATGCATGACTTATAAAAATAATATAAATGTAACTATAACTTCTTATATTGCAGTATAGGTCTTAATATATTTATAAAATACTAATACTTACTTATAAGTATAAATGGAGCAATAATTCATTATTAGCAAGGTCTTCATAGAAGGTGTTACTTCTTTCACTACAGCACTTCACTGACCTGTTCTTAATCGACTTGCCTGCTTAAATAAATGTGAAACAAAATATGCAAGCCATTCGACAAGCGACAATCAGCACGATCGCACCTTTACCTCCATTACTTGCAACCGCGGACACAACTCTGGGCCGCCGTTACTGGACGTCTGGCTGGAAACACGTGCAGATTAGCAGGAGAAGTGACAAGTGATCCACACGGAGGAGGAACGATCCCAGAACCAGCTGCCAGGAACACCAGCCAACCCGGAGAACGGCGGCCAACAAACTCTCCAAACGCCAGACGTTTACAAGACTTCAGTCTCTTTCTCTAACTGCCGAGACGAGGACAGGTTGAAGGTTGTGCTGAGCAGAGGCCGGTTAGACACACAATAGTGTCTATTGTACACAAAACTTATTGGAAGAGGAACCGAATACAAGCACAATTAGATTTGACTTTTACATTTACGTTCACAAGCGTCTTTATGGGGATACTTCCATTCTGCACCAATAAATCAGCTAGCTCACATATTAATGCACAGTCGCCATGCTGCTAACTTCCCCTGCAGTTCCTCTGCCGAAAATATCAGTTTAGACAATTCAGTTAAAAAACAAGTTTGAGGTTTGTTAGTTAAGCAAGTGAAAAAGCTGCACGGCTCTGTGGAATACTTGATTCTGATTGGTCAATCGTGCCATCCAGCGGTATGTTATTTCCAGATAACAACCGTTGAAAACAGAAACACAGGCTCAATATTTCGTGTCTCATTATGTACTTATGTGGCAAATATCCGACTAATAAGCGTGATAATGTACAACCAGCAGGTTGTTATCTCAGAATAAACCCCCTTCAGGTGTGTGTGCGTGTGTGTGTGTGTGTGTGTGTGTGTGTGTGAGAGAGAGAGTTTGATCTCAGAATAAACCCCTTCAGGCTGATGAAGACCTGATCCTGATCACCCTGTCGGGTTTATTCTGAGATAACAACCGGCTGGATGTATATTATCCTTTACTCATTGGGAACTCGGGAACTAGAGCAAATTCTCCAACGCCTAGGGCCTCATTTATAACCGTTGCGTCGAAACAGGCCCCACGCAGAAGTTGTGATTTATAAAAATAAACTTGACGGGAGAATGTGCGCAGCTGTAAGTAAACTCTAGCCATGCGTACGAACACCGATGGTGAGCTGAGGGACTGACGGCATATTCATGATGAGTCCTAATCATAAATACAGTGCATGTTCACAATAACAGTTAAAATAAATAAAAGAATGATTTAAAGTATGTATTACATCTGATCTGAATCATTTATATTAAATATGCCATTCTCATTAATGGAGTTAAGCAATAAAATTACATGAAATTACATTTCATGTAATTTCATAAAATTACATGAAATCATTACTGAGAAGTTACAACATTTTTTATATTCTAATAAATAGAAATATGTGTAGTGTATGCGCTGCTTTTGAACACTTTCCTGTGGCATGCTGTGTTTTAATGTTTGCTTAGCGCATTACCTTGAGTAAATATTTCCATGCAAATAATGATCAATAATGCACAATAAGGCCGAACTGTTTCCATTAAAAATATCAAGCAATTAAAAATACTATTTGGCCAGTGGAAAAGATTGAGAAAAACTTTCTCTGAAATGTATTTTATACTATTTTGATTTATTTACAAAAACAAGGCAAGGATAGGCTACAAAATGATTTTTAGCAATTTAATGTGACAGCACATCCATATCTCATATTTTCCTAATGTCTTGTACCGTTAAACATATGATCACGTGGACAAATGATATGAGGATGTTTATAGTACAACGAGGCGTATTCCTCCAGGGAACCATATTCCATTTTCCTCCCTGAAATATGGTTATTTCAGGGAGGAGACGCATGAACACAATCTTCCGCTGACTGGGATTTATAAAGGGAATTTAGCGCAGGTTCTGGCGTTCACACGGTTTTGAATATTTTTTGGCTTTTGGGCGCACATACACTTTTAGTGAGGATCCTATGGCCGTTCTGCGCCAATAAATGGACTCCATTAACCAGCTAGTTTAACAAAATCTCCACCAGATCCCAGCTAACTTTACCTACAGTTCCCCTTTAGACAATTCAATTAAAAAACAACTTTGAGGATCATTAGTTAAGCAAGTTAAAAAGCCTTATTGGGAACTCGGATCTAAAGCTAATTCTCCCATTGCCAGATGTTTAGAAGACTGAGACGAGGACAGGTTATATACACTGTTAGATACACAATTGTCTTTTGTACCTCCAGACAAAATTCTCATTGGAAGAGCTGATAATAATCAGTGCAAATACAAGCACTTCATTTACAAGCATATTAATGGCCATTCTGCACCAGTACACTGACTGGATAACATACAACACCAGCTCCCTGCTAACTTTATATAGTTCCCCTTAAGACACTTCAATTAAAGACCAAGTTTGAGTTTTGCTTGTTAAGCAAGTTAAGAAGCCTGATTGGGATGCCAGGACTAAACACAAAACCATGTTGGTGGTCTTCTCAACAGGGTCTTCAAACCCCCCCAGTTCTTGTGCTTTTGAAACCCTCCCGGGAGCACGTATTCATGCCGGCTGGGCTCTTCAAAGGAGCTTCTGGATGGCAGGAGCCGGATTGACTGCGGCCCAAGCCTGTGCTCTCTCACTGCGAAGGGAGGGAGGGAGGTGTTGGTATTTATAGATGGCAAGTGATGGGACGCCCTCGTTAGCACAGGGCTCACTGAGGCGGATGACAGACAGGCCGCTGGGGTCATGTGACCACATTACTCACTCCAGTGCCCTGCGATACAGAGGATGAACGAGAGGGAAACTGTAGGAGAGGGAATCAAGGACAGAGAGAGGCAGAGGGACGAGGGGGAAAGTTTAAAGGACCACAAAGAATCAAAGCAATTACGGGTCCATCACGTCGCTCTTCTGCATCTCTGGTAGAACTCATGCATTTCCAGAGTACCATGCTTATGTACATAGTGGTCCATTTACCAGCTTAAACGGGATCAAACGGACAATGTTTGGAGATAAATGAGAGAGAAGAGAGACAGAGAAAGATATTTTGAACAAGCCTTCGTGAGGACCTTCCCACATTAAAGAGCTCGAGACAGGCAGGTGAGCCGAGACCGAGAGGCACTTTTCTTTCAACTTCTGCCACTTCAAACGGCCCCATGAGGAGGTGACACCAGCACTCAGCACCACAAACAAAGGTGCAGGGGCCACGAGGGGTAGGAGCCCGAGAAAAAAGACCCTTTGTGTCCCTGTTTTTGTAAAGAGTCACGCAGTAACTATTCCGCTTGGCATGATATATAACAACACTCCAAAACTGGTGGGTCGTGATTCAGTTCTCAATCAGCAAATTATATAACATAAGAACTCGGACAGCAAAGTACTGTACATAAAAAACGCAGTAAGAATCACTTCCTATCTATTCTGTTGAAAAGCCATGTATCTGATCAGTAGTTTGGCTCAAAGTCATCTTGGTAGAAGCATGTCAAATTAAACAGATTCAGCATGCACTGGTTGGCCATGATTAAATATAAAGTAATAGAAAATGTGACCCAGATGGCATTAACTACGAGATGAAATGAGGATATTATTATTGGTAGCCGAGAGTATGAAACCAGCGTAATTCAAGAGGCATAAACAAATCAAACGCTCAAAGTATTAAACGTTTTTTGTTTTGTTTTTTCATGAAAATATTAATGACATATAATTTTATATACATATACATTTTACTATATTATATTATTTATATATTATTTTAATGGTAATAAAATAAAGTTATAAAATATAAACAACAATGAAAAACCTGCCATTTGAGTGTTTGAATGTTCTGTATCAACACCGAGTCAAACTGATTATTAGACAAAAATAGCATTATTGTTTACTTTTGTATGATATGCAAGTTTGGCTCTAATTTTGAATTGCCATCTAAAGTAAAATCTGGATCCTGAAGAGAAACCGGTTGAGAACCTCAAGATAATTCCTACCCAAATGAATCTTTTCACAGAAATCTTTTCATGTTGTTAGTGTATGGATGTTAGTTTGAGCGAACACTGCTTTTATAAAACATTACCGTCACCAGAACACTAGAGCATTAATAGATATGATTAAAGCACTAGTCAAAATGGGAGGTCTGTTTTGCAAACGAGCAATGATTGTAAGTTTAACACTGACATGAACTCTTTCATGCCCTTGTGGCTTTATCAGACGACAGCGAGAACAACGAACAAATGCTCCTCGCTCTCCTTCCTCCACAGGGCTTCACGTACTGCACGGCAGTCCCACGGTTAATGAGAACGAGAAAGGTTTCAGCTTTCCCATCCACTAGCCTGATTGAGGTTGTTTTGGTTGGATTAAGATACTGCCTACCTCAGTTAACATTTGATTCATTCAGAAAGGCTTGTTCCAGTAGTTTCTCCTGCAGTTAAAGGGTTAAAAAGAAGGAAAAACGGACCCCCTCCTTCTGCAGCTCTCCTCTCTGAATGTAGTGTCTTTTGTGTTGCTCTAAACCTCTCTAAAAGACTCCTAAAACTCCTATGACCAGTGACCCACTCACCCACATCGTAAAGAGGCTTGGGGGTCATGGGTTCACAACAAGGTGAGCTGCGGGTGGCGTTTGGTTTCAAAGGCTTGATACTTCACCTCGGTTCTCAGCTCTCAAAGATCCAGCGGCAATGAACTAAATGTGGCTAATTAGCATTGCATTCGAGAGGTGAGAGAAAACAAGCTAAGATCATGATACCTACAGGATAGACTCTCCAGTTTATGTACACCCACTATATCCTGCCAACTGATTTTCTTTCACAGATTATCTTGTAGCTCTTGTCGTTCCAGTTTGTTAGACTTGGGATTAAACAAATACCCCTAAATTAATCTGACTCACTGTTTAGGCTGCTAATGTCACAGGCAAGAATGAGTTCTCGAAGTAAACCAGCTATGTAAGCTCACATTACCATCCTCATCAGCTTTGACATTTCAGTTTAACGCACGACTGACCGCCAGACAAAAACACAGGGATGAAAGCATAGGGAAAGTGTCTTACCATGCCAGAGCCACATTCGGTCCCATCAGCGAGAGGCATGTGTTGCGTACGACATCCGACATCGCCCTCCGCACTGGTGCACCAGAGACGCTTGCACTGTTTCTGCAATCGGCAAGAGTCACTTCAGTCAGAACTGGAGAAACAATGACTTGAACATTGGTAAATCAAACCCTTTCCAAGTACCGAGAGTTCCCTTGAACCCATTGACCAGAAGAAATAATGAACGACAGGAAAATCAAGCATAGTGTCAGTTCTGGCAGGTCACGTTAGTCAAGCTCGCATCAGCTGATCCACGTCTACCAATAGGAATATGACGCCTATCACCGCATCCATTTATAAGCACCTTCAGTATTATCAACAGCAATCGCGTTTCTCAGGAGCTAATTACCCTCCTCCATCCCCAGCTCCTCTCGTTTCTCATGAACTAATTACCCTCCTCCATCCCCAGCTCCTCTCGTTTCTCAGGAACTAATTACCCTCCTCCATCCCCAGCTCCACTCGTTTCCAGGAGCTGATTACCCTCCTCCATCCCCAGCTCCTTTCGTTTCTCAGGAGCTGATTACCCTCCTCCATCCCCAGCTCCACTCGTTTCTCAGGAGCTGATTACCCTCCTCCATCCCCATTTCCTCTCGTTTCTCAGGAGCTGATTACCCTCCTCCATCCCCAGCTCCTTTCGTTTCTCATGAACTAATTACCCTCCTCTTTCCCCAGCTCCTCTCGTTTCTCAGGAGCTAATCACCCTCCTCCATCCCCAGCTCCTCTCGTTTCTCAGGAGCTGATTACCCTCCTCCATCCCCAGCTCCACCTCTCATCAGTCAGGATTTGCCATTCTGACTAAATTGTTGAATTATGTTGTACATTAAATTGTTGAATTAATGATGTCTGCAATATATTCATGTTGGTTCTGTTCTGTTTACCCTAAGGGGGGTTATTTCTGCTCTCCCTGCTCTTATCCATGCTAGGTTACCCTGAACAGAACCAGACCGCCAATCCAAACTGAATGCTAATTGTCAGTCGTATTTGACGATAGTTGTCCTGACAGAAACTGCAGAGATAAAGACTTGAACATAGTAAATCTAACTGTAGCAAGCAGGGCAGGGCCGATCTGTGGGAAGGGAGCGAGGCCGGATGCGCAAGGGCTAATAAGCGCCACACCGGACTCTAGTCCCACGGAGGAGCTCAGGAAGGATAAAAGGAGGAGTGACGACAGTAAAGGACCAGAGAGGACCAGGCCTGGGATGTTTATGTTGTGTTTATTAAGTTTATATGCAGCAGACGTCCGTGAGGGGCTGGGTCACTAGTTGGGTCACTAGAATGGACAATGAATTCCGATTGGTTAATTAATTTAGCTTTGAGACTACAAGAACCCAATGACAGGAAATAAATTTAAACACCGAATAACTGAAGAATTAATGACTTGAATATTGGTAAATCTAACCCTTTCCAAGTACCAGTAAGTTCCATTGACTTGGGTACAAAGCTAAATACAGTTGAGTCACTAGTATGGATAATGGATTCAGATGGTTAGTTAAATGAGCTTTGAGACTACAAGAACCCAATGACCAGAAGAAATGATGAACAACAGGACAACTTAAGAGGAGTTGGGTTCCCTAGTCGTTAAATGACTAAACAGCCTCCCAAAAGGATGACAAACCAATGCACAAAGGAACATTGTTTCAGGATCTCTTGCTAACAGGGTGGTCACTAAGTTAAGGTGTCACTGATACAGTACATTTGGAATCCGCTGTCGAAGTATATTCAGATGTCGTACCATGAACGGACAGACTTGGTAGCCGGGACCGAACATGAGTTCACACTGCCGGTTGGCATTGTAGAGTTGACCTGGCAGCTGGTTGGGAAGGTTATACGTCCGGCCTGAGGGCTCGTCCAGGAGACATTCACCATAACCGGTGCTGAGAAGAAAAAAATCAGACAGATATCAACACATTTAATCAAGCGATAGCTTTCTTCATCCTGGTTTCTGTCCTCAGAAGCCTGGGGTAAGTACTATTATAAAGTATCCCAGCAAGCAATTTTTGTGTTTTAAAAGATGTCTAATAGCCGTCCAAACACAGCCCTGACGTCTAGATAAAAAAAGGCAAAATTTGGGCTGTCAGTGAAATTTAATAGACGTCTAAACCATATCCCAAGAATAGACTACTCATCAGCGCATATAACATGTCAAAGACATGAAACCAAACACCTTGTAATCACTGTTGACTTTGCTTTGATGATGGAATATCATACATCTCGCAAGTTATTTAGGCAAAAATGACATGTAACCAAATTCAAGGTTATTTTGGCTAGAAGATGGTTACTCATAGCCGGACTGTATCGGGTCTATAGTTATCCTAGACGGTGAGTTGATGGCTATTGCTCGCTTTGATTTGTTGTTATTTTGCATCAGTTGTCAAGGATAATATGAATGCAGTCTTTCTGATTTCACCAGGCATCTGAAGGCCAAGTGTAAGAGGATGGCAGCGGTGGGTGGTCTGCTTTGTTACCTGCTGATAACTGATTGAATGGACTTAGTTAGACAACACAAAGGCCGCATTTCAATGGGGAAAAAGACGGTGTTCTTTAACAATGGTGGGTCTCCAAGAATCAACACAACGGTGCCAAAACCAACATTTCAGCACATCAGTCCAACACGCCTTCAGCTCCGGCTACGTCATGACATATATGTCCCAACACACCCTTCCTTTGAAACACATAAAAGAGCTACAAAAGAGCAGCTGTACATTGAAGCTCATTGAATTGTTGGGCTTAACATCTTTGAATGGCTCTTTCAGCCATCGGCACCAGAGAGGGAA
This sequence comes from Leuciscus waleckii, assembly GCA_900092035.1. Classification (NCBI taxonomy): domain Eukaryota; kingdom Metazoa; phylum Chordata; class Actinopteri; order Cypriniformes; family Leuciscidae; genus Leuciscus; species Leuciscus waleckii. The sequence continues at coordinate 15,290 of FLSR01000516.1, forward strand.
CAAAACAAACCTCTAGACAAAGTCCTTTCTCCGTTTGCCTTCCGCATGCTCACCTTTCTGCAAGGGAGAACGGAAACTGAAGCTCAGAATAGCCGTGTGATGCAATTATGTGAGTTCTTGATGTTGCTGGTTCAATTTGTCCTTGGCTTTGAGACTAAACACCTGTGTCAGTTGATTCTGTCCTCTCATTACCTCGCTCACCCTCTGAACAACCTACAAGAAACCTCTGTCTTTATGAGGGGAAAAACGAACACTACTCGAGGGGCATGTGTCCTTTTGTGGGACTCATTTATCCATAGAGTTACGATGACAGCGCAGAGAAGCGGCGTATGCTCTCGTCTCTCCGCACCTCGTCATCACCAGTTATGAGTTTGTTCATAAAATCAGCAAGACTGAAGCTGACAAAAACCTTTCACAGGAGTATGTTAGTGCAAAGCTCTTAAAGGGCGATAAGATTACAGTAAACTGAGACCATCAGATCTCTAAGTATCTCTCAGCTACGCTCAAGTGAGTGTGAGTGTGTGAATTCAGGCTCTTTCACATGATTAGAAATGCAAACAATGAATACTGAACAATTTGCAGCCTTACACCAGAGTTACAAAGACAGTTCACCCAATAACGATGTTGTGAATGCAAAAGAAGATATTTTGAAGAACTTTGGGGGTCAATTTTGGACCCTATTGGCTTTCATTATATATCTAAAAAGACTAAAAATATCTTCTTTTTGTGTTCCACAAACAAAAAGAAAGTCAACATAAGGTTGAGTAAATGATGGAGGAATTTTTAGAGGATTTATCCCTTTAGGAAAGGTTATTTATATACCATTGTATGTATTGTGGTACTCCAAGGAACTGCATTGCAAAAAACATGTTACTTTCTTGAAAAAGTGCCGTAAGACCATTTGGGTTCATCAAATGTTGTGGTTGATCAGTGAGCAGGTTTCTTTGAGTTCAGGTCAGGCTGCGCCCTTCTGGCACAGACATGAAGTCCACACCTGGAGATCATTTGGGCGGGTTGGTAAAGTGAGTTTATTAAGGAAAATGACTCACAGTTATTATTACTGAAGGTTTTTTGGACATGTACCATGGTACCTTGGAGAAACAAGTAAATATCATAGTACATAAATACAGTAATCATTCAGTGCCCTTATATTAGTACCATCTGACGCCATCGTTTTCTCAGTTCAGCTGACAGATTAAAGGCCTTTCAATGTCCAAACGTCATTCTAGCCCAAATAAAAATAATATCCATATATTTTCACCACTTCATAAACACATTTAACTTCTATGAGACGTTCTGTGAAGCGTGTCTGAGCGAGAACAGTTACCGCCGGGTCAACCGGCCTCATTTTCATTAGTAAAGTGATGTTTTGGTGCAGATCCAGAGGGACTTGATATATTGTGAGTTTTAGCATGAGAATCAAGCCGGTAATGGTTGATTCGTCCTTGAACAGAGCGAGAACAGAACGAGACGTTCCTCATTTCTCAGACATTCAACAGCTGCTTCTAAAAGGCTCAATGAAGGTCTGAGCTAATGGAGCTTTAATGTAAGAGAAGCGTCTCGAGTTGGCGCTGTATTGTAGGTGCTAACAGCAATAATAAAATAACAGGATTTGCCAAATAAAATAACAGGTGCTAACAGTAATATAAAATAACAGGATTTGCCAACATTTAGAGTGTGCAAAAAAAAAAAAAAAAAAAAAAAAAAAAAACTTTTTTCCCTACAAACAAAACTCAAACGCTACTAACTCAACTGCACATTTCAGTAAATGTAATTTGTTTTTGTTTTCAAAATCACAGCTTTTCCAGTAAGAAATCGATTATTGCATGACAAAACTGTTTTTTGTTGTATAGTAACTTAACAGTTGAGTACACCGAGTTAATAATCAAACACGCTAACCTAAACTGCCTTGGGATTCTGAGAAGTCATTAAACGATTAGAAACTGCAGACCTGAGCAACATAATATGCTTTACAATGCAGCTGTAGCTTGACAAACCATTGCCATATGATGATAAATACTACACTGAAAAAAACATGATGTTCTTCCGCAGTGTTTCTGTCTTGTTTACCAGTACAGATATCTAAACATTCTTAAATCAAGATACATTTACTGGAGAAGCAAAATGACTGAAGATAAACAAATTTTTCACTAAGCAAGACTTATATCTTAACTCATGTTGCTTCTTCTCCAGTAAATGTATCTTAATTTATGAATGTTTAGATATTTGTTCTGGAAAACAAGAGCCCGTACGCTGGTCCCCCATGATCCTAACCCTGATCAACAGGCCTCTCACCGACAGAGTCACTGGAGCGGCGAGAAGATCAAAGCGTCGAGTCTCAGGAAAATCTAATTATATCTACACTTCCTGTCTGAAAGGGAAGCGGCCTCAATGAGCCGTTGCCCCGGGTTACGGTTGCCGAGGGCCAAGAACGCCGGCCACCAAAGGCCTGTTTGTCCGGCACCTCGAGAGAAAGCAGACGAGAGTGAGACAAGAAGAGCAATTTTGAGCTCTAAAGAGCGTGACCTGTTGAGGATTTGCTCAAAGGTCATTTCAATTTAAAAAAAAACACAACCCTGACATCTGATATTAGCACTCAGACACTTAAACCGATGACGGCCTGCTGGGAAAACAGCTGTGTTCTGGGACATGCTTAACCAGATAAAGCTTAACCAGATAAAGCTTAACGAGGTGGTCTAATGCTGACCAGCTGATTCAGACTCACCTACACCAGCTAATCTCCAATCAACTACAAACCAGAGTTAGTATCGCTAACTAAAGCCATGAAATAAAATAATCATCATTTCAGGCAGATGCCAAGGCAACATTTATCATTTTCCTACATTTTTCTAAATGTCATAATCATTTGTTAACAAATTCATTACTTTGCTAACTGTGATTTTGTACATTTCTGTAATACATAACTTAGACAGTTTCCTCTGACTCTATATAGTAATGTGGACTCATGCACTTCCACCAAAGCTGCTTTGAAATGATGTGTATTGTGAAAAGCGCTATACAAATAAATGTGAATTGAATTGAATTTTTGATTAGTTTAAGTTTAGAATATTTTAAGAATTACTAAAATAACTAAAATTAAATAAACTAAAACTAAAATGTAATATAAACTACAAAGAAAACATGTAAAAACAACTAATAAAAATGACCAAAAAAAACAACAAAATTACAACTTTAACTGAAATTAAAAGTACTATAAATGGCAACTATAAAAAGTACAATCTAATTTAAAATATTAAGAAAAACTATAACAGTAAATCAATCATAGTAAAACAAGACTGCTAGAAACCATGTCAAACCTGATGCCAACTTAATCATTTCCCTTCAGCCAAACGTTTAATAACAGACTTTAAACAGAAAATTAGTGAAATTGAAATTTCAGAATTTTTTTAAATGTTACTAATAAAACTGACACAAAAGCGCCTAACAAAATTACTAAATCATAAACTAAAATTATCATAACTAAGCCTATTAATAAATCCTACTATATAATAACCAACTGATATCATCTAAAAACCATCTCCAACTAAAACCAGATTTGAACCAAATGAGGTTTTAAGACTTTTAAAGGATTGCTCTTCTCGCTGATATAAAGGCATGCAGAGATGACACTGGGACCTACTCCAGGAAGTCTGTGACGTGTTTGCGGCTGCATTTGGACCAGGACCAGGGGCTGGTGTCGTAGTTGAGGACGGAGCCATGACGTGGAACTGGTGCTTGACTCCATTCTCTCGGCACTTCGGACTGTCATCGTGAGGCATGTTGAACCTGCGACACACACACAGAATCCACAGCACTGAGTTCATGCACTTCCAGGATACAAGACTGTGGCTGTACTGGAGAAATACCAGCACTGCAAAACATCATGTTCTTCCTCAGTGTTTCTGTCTCGTGTTCCAGGACAAACATCTAAACATTCTTACATCAAGATACATTTACTGGAGAAGTAAAATGACTGAAAAAGAAAAAGAAGTGAGTTTGTGCTTAAAACAAGAACAAATATTTACCAGTGGAGTCAGAAAAATTATCGTTTTCTCTTAAATTTGAACTAAGATTATATTTCTGACTCCACTGGCTGATCTTTGTTCTTGTTTTAAGCACAAACTCACTTCATTTTGATGCATTTTTCATTAAACAAGTCTTAATATCTTCAGTCGTTTTGCTTCTTCTCCAGTAAATGTATCTTGATTTAAGAATGTTTAGATATTTGTGCTGGAAAACAAGATGAAAATACAGAAAATACTTTTTTGTGTGCCATATCTTCTAAAATTCTTATATCCAAAAAACCATATTCGTACCGTGGTATTTCTGTTAGTGCCGTGATGTGTGTGACTGTCAACAAAAATACAAAACCTCTTTTTATGGCAGACAGGAAAAGTCCAGCAAAATAAAGTCCTGAAATAAAAGCTGTATTGAGATGAATGTGACGTCTGGAATAGAAATGCAGTGATGTCAGAGTCCAGAAGCAGCTGTGTGTACGCAGATCCTTCACACTACATCTGTGAGGCTTCATGTGCACCTCAAACACATTTCATATGTTATACTGTGTCTGAAAAGAGTTGGACTCGCTCAGATCACTGTGTCTGTCTGTGTCGTTTATACGCCGTCCAGCGGACCACAATCACACTTCATATTTGGACACATTAGATGGCAAAGAACTCTAGGGTTCATGACTCAATTTTAAAGAACCCTTTATGCCAAAAAGGTTCTATGTAAATGTCTTAAATGACTGAATACTACTTTCATATTTAATGTTTTTTTCTTATTCTGATAAACGATGTTTACGAGCTGTTTAATTCCTAAAATTTAATTAAAATAATAAAAATTAATTAAAACAAAATGAATTAATTCAAACTAAATCGATGATGGGGACCCACTAAAAGGTTCTATTGATGAGGCACCTGAAGGAACCCTGTAAGGTTCTATAGAACCTTCCCTTCTAAGAGAAACACATCGAATTAAACGTGCAATTTGAAAGTAGAAAAACTGAAATAGTATTTTCTTGTAAAACGTTCTCCAATAATCTGTTTTATCGACATCTTTGAACAATATTTTGCGCACATGTGTTTCATCTGGAGGGCAGATTGTAGATGTTACTGTATTGTTCTGTGAAGGGCTTCCTTTGGACGTTTGCTGATGGAAAAGTGAGTCTGTGAGGCGGATTGACCTCGACGTCCCACTGCATGGAATTCCCTCCGCATGACGATCATTCTTACACACACACGGATCCACACTGGATTCATTTATACAGAGAGAAACAGTCCTTCATGATGAAGTCGATAACATCATTAATATGACACTGATGAAGGTCTCTCCTCATCATGCAAAACGTGATGTTCTTCCTCAGTGTTTCTGTCTTGTTTTCCAGCTCAAATATCCAAACATTCCTAAATCAAGATACATTTCTGGACGTGCAAAACGACTGAGGATATTAAGTCTTGAGTTCTGAAAAATGCATCAAAATGAAGTGAGTTTGTGCTTAAAACAGGAACAAGAACAAATATCTGCAGATGGAGTAAATAAACTTACTTCAAAGGGAAACAAGATGATTTGTGTGACTCCATCTGCAGATATTTGTTCCTGTTTTAAGCACAAACTCACTTCGTTTTGATGCATTTTTCAGAACTCAAGACTTAATATCTTCAGGCATTTTTCTTCTTTTCCAGTAAATGTATCTTGATTTAGGATTGTTAGGATATTTGAAGACTGAGGAAGAGCATGATTTAACGCAGTGTAAGCGCGTCTGTCGGTCGCTCGGGTCTGTATTGCGTTCTGCACCTGTGCTCTGAGATGAGCTTTTGAGAGAGTGTTTGAGAGAAACTCACACGTGTCCGAGCTCGTGAGCGATGGTGAAGGAAGAGCTCAGGCCGTTCTCCTCGCTGATGGAGCAGCTCCGGTACGGGTCGCACATCGTTCCCAGCTCCGCCAGACCTTCAGGTTCACAAACACACACACACACACACACACACACTTGGCTTTACAGCAGCTCTAGAATAAAGTTATTGTCCAGCTAAAGTTAGTTTTGATTGATTCACTTCCGTTGCAAAGATCATTAGTTTATGGGCCGCTAACACACACCGTTCTAACAGGAGAACCCTCAATGCGCTCCGGCCGCTCACTCGCACAACAACAGTGTTTGGAGATCGAGAACACAAACCTTGAAACAGGTTCCAAGGTGAAAGTTTTGAAACATTTTGGAAAACGTGATCATCTCCGTGTAAACTTGAATAAACGCAGATCTGAGAAACCGCTGATGGCGTGCACATGTGTATTACATGTTTAATCTATAGGTATGCGCGTTTGAATATATATGTGTGCAGGCGCGTAGTCTTTTTTTACAAATTGACCTCACCAAATTACTAGTCTGGCCTTAAAAATTCATAATACAAAATATTTTGTCTCTTCCTCCGTATCCATGAATCCAGTTCCACCGCTTTTCCACTGGAAGGATCTCTGGGACGCTGAGCTTACGGCCCTAAACACCTGCAGGGTCCCTGGGTCTGTGCATTCATGAGCACAGCTGGCCCTGTGTGATGACCTGATGACAGGCAAATCAAGCTCAGCTGACAGACTGGTTCTGCTTCAGGAACCAGACTTCACTACAGGAACCTGATTAAGTGACACACTAATGAAAATGTCCTGCATATGGCCTACTATTATGAAAAACTAAAACATATGTGAAAAGATATGCAATATGTTGTATGATAAGAGCTGTTGTCACAGGACTAAAAGATATTAAATTCATTAAAGAAAAACACTGTTCCGTCGCATTTTCAAAACAATGTTTTGTAATAGTGCCAGTGTGAGATATAGTGTGTATTAGTGTAATAGTGCCAGTTTGATTTAATTTTTACTTATCAAAAATGAGAAATATAAAACATTATGCACATTAAGCAAGAAAAAAAAGTAATTTTGAGTTTAAAAAATTTGATTTTTTTTTAATTTAATGTGAAATGATATGAAGTACAATAAGAACACAATAAGTTTGAAATAATTAATTTGCATTTAAAAAAATGTTTTTGTAAAAACATTTGAGTCAAGTATTAGAAAAATACTATTAAAACACTAAGGGCCCTATTTTAACGATCTGAAACGCAAGTGTCAAAGCGCAAAGCGCAAGTAACTTTGTGGGCGGGTCTCGGCGCTGTTGCTATTTTCCCCGCGGGATAAATGACTCTTGCGCCAGGCGCAAATCTAAAATGGGTTGGTCTGAAGTAGCTTCATTATGCATAGGTGTGGTTTGGGCGTAACGTGAAATAAACCAATCAGAGCATCATCTCACATTCCCTTTAAGAGCAGACACGCTTTTTCCATAGCGGATTGCTATTGTAACGGCAGATTTGCCAGGCGCGCGCCAGGAGCGGTTCACAGCCAAGGAGAGCAACGCTCTCGTCACGGCCGTAAAAGAGAGAAATTACATTGAAATGGAGAAACCCACCCAAAGTAACTTCGGTTAAACAGGCGTATGATAATTTGGGTAAATGTGTAAGCTAGATGTATGCTTTTATAATAAATTATCTATCTATCTATCTATCTATCTATCTATCAGTCCGCTTTGCGCGGGTGCAAAATAGGAATGATACATGCGTCGGTGTACAAAGTCACTTGCGCTGGGTGCAAGATAGGGCCCTAAATGTGAAACAGTATGCATGACTAGAATATATTAAATAAATAAATAAATACATGAATAAATAAATAAATATAACATAGTTATTTTAAATTTACAAAACATTTTTTTTAAATGTGTGGCAGTCTGATCAAATAAGTCAAAGAGGGAAAAAAGTGCTTTCACACGACCACACTGAAATATGAGCATTTTGCGAGCATAACCCAACTGTACGTTACAGGTTTAGATGAAACAAATATAATCCTTACCTAACGTGTCACACTTGTCTTTTGCTCGGCAGATGTCCTGCCTGAGAAACAAACACACTCATGACACAACACACACTACACAAGTGTTTATGATTTAATCAAGTTCAATCCACTGTCGTAATGAAAATCACATGATCAAAGGAGTGACTTAAGAAGGCAAAGGTTATGAGGTGAGAGGTCAAAGGTCAAGTTGAGGTCACCTGGTTATGAGAAGGGCCGTGTCATGATGACCCGGGTGACTGTCGTCCAAAACATTTGGCTTTGTTGCCACGTGCAGAAGTTATGAAGTGTCGCAGTGGCGTAGAAGTTTATATTCGGTCCTTCCTGAGGAAAAACACACACTTTAAAACACAAAGCAATTTATTATAGCTGATCGGATGTTGCTCGTTCATGTCTCAGGACACTATTATTTCACTAAAGTATCAAGCCTGTTTTTCCAAAGACTTCCACACAATTGACTCAGCTCAGATCAATTAATGATAAATGATTGAGATCATATTGAGATCTCTTAAGTTTTGATGGCAGACTTTGGGGTCTTGAGCAAATCTGAGCACATTTTGAGACGTTGTTCAGATCACTTCTTAAACTGTGAAGAGGCGTGAGATTGGGGTCTTTTTCTCTGGATAAACATCTGAGACTCCAGCAAAAGTCTCCATTTAATCTTCACTGCTGTCTAGGAGAAACAACTGAGAACACAAAGAGATCTCATGTTGCTCACTTATGTCTCATGGCACTTAATGCGTTATTACACTAAAGTCTCAACCTTGTCTCAGATGTTTCCCCTAGACTTACACATAAATGATAAAGCTCAGATCATTTGATGAGAAATGATTGAGATCATATTGAGATCTCTTAAGTTTTGATGGCAGACTTTGGGGTCTTGAGCAAATCTGAGCAGAGTTTGAGACATTATTGAGGTTATTATTGAGACAAGTGTGAAATTATTGGCGTCTTTTTCTCTGGAGACACTGGAGACTTTAGAAAAAGTCTCCATTTAATCTCACCGCTGTCTAGGAGAAACAACTCAGAACTTAAAAAGATCTCACTTGTCTTTTGTCAAAAGGATGTTTTCTGATGTACCTGTTCATTATGTATGACGATGAGTTTGACAATCATGATGTTGATGAGGTTTCCTACACTGGGGTCTCTGTAGATCGCAGCAACCTGAAACGACAGAGGCAAAAATACCCATAAACCACTGCTCTTCCAAACATACTGATAAACCACACTGACACAGCAGATATTCACCTCCATCTTTGAAGTCAAGTTTCTATCAATATGTGTCCTGGTAAAAACAAAGTCCTTTCTCTCTTTTAATAATTTTGAAAGAGTTATCCATGCTTTTATCACCACAGGGCTTGACTTATAATTCATGAGTTCTGTCTTTCTGTGCTTTGTTGTTTACTTGTGTCTTCGTCTGTATTTTATTTAATTGTTATTCATTTTGTACAGCACATTGGTCAATGGCACTTGTTTTTAATTGTGCTTTATAAATAAACTGAAATTGAAATGTATCAAATGAATCATGTTTGAGGGGTTTTCCTGCCCAAAAGTCCAATGACTGTCCTGTTCTAGATCTTCTAAATCTTCTAGCAAAACTTCAAATCCTGTCTAACTCTGAGGCGATCCCACCGGAAGGCATTAGTTCACCATAAACACAGTGTTTAGGAGAAGCCAAAGGGGAAACTCAGACAGACGGCTTCAATTACAGAGAGAGACAGACATCTCCACTATAAATCACTGTCAGACACACTAATGCAGTCTTCTGATTGGCTGAGAGAACACGCCCACACCACTATGACATCATCAGAATGTCGTTCCAAACCCGTTAGACTTTCGTTCTTCTTCTGAACACAAATGAAGATCTTTTGATGAACTCTGACCCTCCATTGACAGCTATGCAACTATCACTTTGACGCTTCAAAAAGTTCATACAGAGATCATAAAACTAATCCATATGAATTGAGCGGTTTAGTACACACTTTTTGAAGAGACTTGATCGCTTTATACGATGAAAAGATTGAATTTAGGCTAAATAAATTCAGATTTGGTGAGCATAAGAGACTTCTTTGAAAAACTACTTTTGAACAGTAAAAGGCAGTCTAATGAACTAAATTCACTCCGAAACTCCAGTGTGAATGTGCTCTGACTCTCACTGACAAAAATTACCATGGTATTCTCTGAAGGATCTGGTGTAAATATCGTCCATATGTTGTTTTGAACAGTTTTTACTCATTTATATCTGGATTTAAACCCAAAACTGGCTCATTAAGTCAAAATATATGGACCGAAGCAGCGGGGTGGCCAGAAGACCCCCTGATGGATCATATCAAAGCACGGCCTTGTGGGTAAAAAGTCCAGCCAAGTGATTATGGAGTGAATCAGTGCTTGAGGTATGGAACCAATTATTGATTAAAACTATTTAATAGACTTCAAACAGACTGAGCGCTCATAAAACCGACAGCAGATTTATGAGCTCAAAAACAAGATGTTTTCTCTAACAATAATACATAAATCTAACAACATTTTTCATTTTGATGGTATAAGAGAGAGAGAAAAGAATAAAATGTTGATTTACTTACTACTGACATGATTGTAAGTATGTAGTGCTCGAGGTTTCGGCCGTGATGGCGCGCATCTTGGTGTCGGCCGTGACCATGAGCTCAACGAAGCGCGGGTACGATAGGAAACGTTTCCTGCGTGAACGGGAAGCGCTGGGATGATCTCGGGAATGAGCTGAGCGCTTCCGCATCGTTTCCTGTATCGACATCACTTCCTCTTCCAGAGTTCTGTTGCTATGGAGACTGATGTGATCGTTGTCGTGAAGTTCTGTGGGAAAAGAAACACAACTTCGTAAACCTTTTTACTGTGTTACAGTAAATATTCAATCAATATATTAGATTAATGAATATTTAAAAGCAGTATAAGTACTACAAATGATTTAAATATGTATTTGTATTTATATATTTAAATGTTTAACTAATATACAGTATATTTAGAAATAAAACTGAAATAATAATTATTACTAATTTATATACAAAAATATTTCATTCATATTTAATATAAACATTATGAGTTATTATTAGTATTATTAGTATTATTAGTAATAATATAAATATTTCAATATACAATTTAATAATAACAAATACTTTTTTAACCACAAATCTTTATAGCCCCTTTTACTGCATTACTGTCAAAATAAAATTAATATATTAAATGAATATATATTTAAAGGGAGTATCATTACTACAATGATTTATATATGTATTTTTATCTATATTTTATGTATAAGTATTTAAAATATTTAGAAATAAAACATACAATATGATTAATAATTATTATCTATTTCTAAACATATTTATGTACAAAAAGAATACAAATAATTAATTTTTAATATAAAAATTATCATTTAATAGTTCAGAGTTTCATTATTAATAATATACATATTACAATATAATAGCAATTATTATTATTGTTTTATTTGTAAATATTTTGTTAACTTCAATAAAATCTGTTTAATTATGATTTTATTTCTAAATATTTTGTTTAAATATATAAAATAAAATAAAAATCAATTTAATTTTAAATAGATATATATTATACAATATAATAATAATAATAATATTAATAATAATAATAATAATAATCATATTTTTCGAAATATATTTACATAGAAAACAATAAATATAAATTATTAATATGTAATATTTTATAGTTTATATTTACATTTTAATTTTAATATAAACATTACTATTTATTAATATTTCAGTTTCATTATTAATACTATTAATATTGAAACTGACAGTGTTTCCTCTGCAAACAGTGTGTCTTTGACAAAAATCCCCCAGTGTATTGTCAGACAGTGTTTCTCTGAGATCTCGTGAGGCCGGAGGAGGAGCGACTGATGTAAACGCTGAAGCGCAGCTCTGATACACACACCACATGTGGGATTACATCACAGCGGCTCGTGCTGGAAAACTGATTCCAGATCAGCTGAGAGAGACGTGATGCTGAAACCACTGCACTGATGGCATTACCCTATAAAACATGTGTGTGTGTTCAGATCAGGGTCTGGTGTATGAACAGAGGTCTTGAGCGAGAGCGCTGCCAAACACACACACACACACACACACACCAACACAAGACTTCAGTCCATTGAGGAATCTGTGAAAGAACACAGAGAGAGGAGCAGAGGAAGAGCTTTGGACTGAAGCCCGTAAGAGACACTTTCTGTCCAGTTCACACCCATCACACACACCAACCACTACCACAGCCATTAAACACATGTCTGCTACTTTAAATGATCATTTTAGAAAAGTTTAACTTTAAGTACTAAAATAACAACAAAAAAAAACTATAGATTTAAAAAACCCTGAATAAAAATATCAAAAACACAACAAAACAACACAACTAAAACAAAAACAAAAATTTAAATTAAAACGACTAAATGGTACTAAATATTATATACAGTAAATAATATTAAATTTTTCAATTCCAAATTGCTTTATTGGCATGACTGCAAATTATCCAATATCCCAGGAATAGTCCCAGATCCCAGTGGGATTTTGTGTGAAACACAGAGAAATGAACTGGTGTCACACAAACTCAAGCGCTACTGTTCAGGGAAAATGTGTCTTGGATAACACTGGGTTTTAATGTTCAATTTGAGGTCGGTTTAGGCCACTTCCTATCATCATCATCATCATCATCATCATCATCATCATCATCATCATCATCATCCTCATCCTCATCATCATCATTGAGCCGAATGCTTTGAACAAACTCCAGCGGTCCAGCAGGAAAATCTCCAGAAAATGAAGACAACACGCTTTACGAGGACATCTGCCGAGTGTTTATTCACACACACACCGGACGACACACAACCAGCGCACTGTAAACCCCGCGCACGGGTCACGGGTGTAAACTACACACACACATGCTCACGGGTCAGTCGGGACCTTTGACACAAGCCTGGACTTCTTCACAAACTAATGCTGATCTAAACATGAGCTCATTGATGGAAACCAGTAAATCATGAGAAAGAGGCTTTAGTTCAAGTCAACAGGACAGTCATAAAACACACTGACACTGAGACCTGGAGCAACGGCTCATTCAGGCACATTACAGAATACGGTTCATCTATTTTATTATAAGAATTTAAAAAAAAGAAAAAAAAAAAAAATTGAAAAAACAAAACACACAAAAAAATGAATTGCAAAAACAGAACACAC
>FLSR01000516.1:34075-71432 GCA_900092035.1 Leuciscus waleckii
ATAGATAGATAGATAGATAGATAGATAGATAGATAGATAGATAGATAGATAGATTGCAGCATCTCTTCTCTTCTCTGATGATGAGGGCGGAGCTATAACCTGTCACTCACACGAGATCAGCCAATAGCAAACCACAACCATCCAATCAATTCCCCACAGACACAATCAAGCCCCGCCCACATTTGTTCTTGTTCCAGAAGCGTTTCACTCGGATATACGACACAATAGGGGACAAAAGAGAAGCATATCTTTCCTTTCTTGTCGAATGTAATACAGCAACACTGACACCGAATCATCTTCTTCAAAGTGTTCAGTATCTGAGCATCAAGTCATTATCAGATTGAACCAAAGGCACCTTCAGATGAGCTCTTTTCATCCTCATCAGTCTCTTTGATGCACGACCCCGATCCAACGTCACTTCTTCACAACAGAGATGCGAAGGTGTGCAGATGAAGAGTTCACCACACAAATCATCATTTACACCCTCATGTCAAAGGCTCGGACGTCTACACTGTTACTTCATATGTCTAGGTTAAGCACTTGCAGCGTTGTGGAATATGGCAGCATCATGTTACTATTTTATGATGCTTTATTAAAAGTCACACAGGTTTGAATGACATGTAAATTATGATTTCTGCATGCATTATTTAAACAAGAATTTTTTTACTTGCTTTCCAGTAAATACATCAAATAATTATTGACAGAGGATAAATGAGTGCAGCATATTGGGTTTGCATTGGGAACAGTGTTGGGGAAAGTTATTTTTAAAAGTAATGTGTTACAATATTGCGTTGATCTCCATAAAAAAGTAAATAATTGTGTTACTTGGTTACTTTTTTGGAAAGTAATGTGTTAGGTTACTTTTGCACTACTTTTCCTAACTTTTATAAAACTTTTATAAAAACTTTTATAAAAACCAACAAAAATTAAAGCTGCAAGCAGCATTTATCGGGGTTCAAGCATTTATGGCCTTTAAGCACATAAGCATTTAAGACATTGCATTTTATGCATTTAGCAAGCTTTTAACCACTGACATACTAGATGGAAAAGACCATTTACAGCCAATACAGGCAATTTACCATAGGAAATTTATGGTTTTAAAGCATTTTAACAGTTATAGCTCCACCTATGGGCGAAGATATCGAAATTGGAATTATGTCCGCCTTGAGCCAGGGATCACAGTGGTGTAAGACACTTGAGTCTAGGACAAACGGTCTAAGAGTTATGAGCGATTTTGTACTTTTGGTTGCTGTAGCGCCACCTATGGGCCAATCGGGGTCATACTCTGATAGGTTCTCCCCAAATTGAGGCCTACCATCTGGCCAGGTTTCAAGTCTCTAGGCCTTACGGTTTGCCCTGCACGATCTGTTTTACAAATCCTTACAATTACAATAGGGTTTCAGCATTTCATGCTTGAACCCCTAATAAGTAAATGTAAAGGCTCTTTCACACCATTATCTCTTTAAGATCTCACTAAATGCTTCTGGACTGAAGGATCACCAGTGTTCGTGTTGTCGGAGATTTCTGCAAAGTGTCTGGAGCTCATTTACTTTCATTAGATGAAGAATTCCAATAACCGGCTCATAATGAAGACGCTAATCCTCACAATAACCACACGCCAGCAAGCTTACAACGCCTCCGCTGAGAGTGGAAACACTGAGTTAGTTTCCACACGCTCAAAACTGATCCTGAACAATCATCCTGAAATATATTCGTCACATTATAGCTCTGAAATGCCAGTATTTCCTCGTCTCTGCTCCAGCGATTGCTAACGGAGATGTGATGCTTCCCAGTTCACACACCATCCGTCCTAAATATAACTAGTACGTCCCAAATCGTAGTATGTTGAAATGAGTATCCCAGATTCCCGGACGATCTACTGTTTCCGGACAGAATCAGAAGTGCAGATCCGTGAACACGCTAACGGCTAATATTGCCCACAACCAGTGCTGGGTAAGTTACTCTTAAAAAGTAATGAATTACTAGTTACTAATTACCTCTTCAACAGTGTAATTAGATTACTGTACTAATTACTCTCTCTAAAATAATACAAGGATAAACATGAAACTGTTTTATTGACTAGTGTGTCGCGAGGACTGGAGTTGAGAACTGTAATTAAATTACAGAAACATTAGGAGTAATCCCTTACTTTACTTTTTCTAGGGAAAAGTAATTCAATTACAGTATTTAAATTACTGCCCATAATCCATCGCGTGTTGGACAAGGATTCGATTCGAACTACAAACACGAGTAAAAAGTGTTAAAAAACTACAGACATGGAGGATGCGAGTCCTGTGGTTTTGTAGAGGGGTTTGAGTGATTCATTATCAGTGTCTAACCTGACGTTATCCACATTATATACTTCATCTGCAGCAGCATTGTGAACCTTTGTAAACATACGTTTCAGCTATTAATTATTAAATGCATCATTATATTCAAACTGCAAACACATGAGGAGAGTCTCCGCATGAAAGACCCACAACGTGCTTCAGCATTTCTCTCCGAAACGGTAGGAAATTAAATTAGATTGAATGAGGATTTTAACTGTGACAAGATGATTGACAGGGCAGTTTAAGCACGTGACTAAGCGACAGAGCTGTCCGTTACAGATGACGAAGTCGTATGTCTCAAAGCTTGCCTACTCTTTTGCTACACACTCAAAAGTCTGGACTTTTTCTTCACAAAAAGAATAGTTTTAGGGCGCAGTATAAGTAGGCGAATAGCCCGAGGCTGTTACCTGAGGAGGGGCAGGGCTGCGTGTCATGTGACCTCGTGTCATGTGACCTGGTGTCTGCGCGTCTGTAGACCAGGTGAGGTTTGTTGTGCTCTTCCTCATACTCGTCTTCATCAGCGCTCAGCAGCGGCTCCAGGAACAGCTGACCCTGTGTGTCGTGAACGTGCCGATCTGAAGAGGCGAGCAGAACAACACACAATTAGTCACATGATGACTGAAGGATTCCTTACCTTAAAAAGTGATCAGACACACAATATTCATCCGCTGGAAAAATCCCGGAGGAACCGGAGCAACATCTACAGATTCATTTCACAGCAGACTGGAAAACCAAAACACCCACAACACTGGCATCTTTTCTTATATGGATGTTACCGCTACTTTATTAAACTATTTATAGGTTTCAGTGCTTCTAAGATGGTCCACTTTATGCTGTACCTAACAACTCCTTATGTCAAGTGGTATATTGGCATATAAATAAATAAATAAATAAATAGCAGTACAAAATGAATCAATAGTAAAATAAATAAATATGTAATATTAATCAAAATGAGTTAAAAGGAAAATAAATGTATAGTAAAATAAATAAATAAATATAAATAAATATTATAAATAAATAAAAATGTTGTTAAAAAATTGACAAATGAATAGTAAACAAAATAAATATAAAAAATAACTAAAATAATAAAATATAATAAAATAAATAGAAATGATAGTATATATATATATATATATATATATATATATATATATATATATATATATATATATATATATATATATATATAGAAAAAGAAATAAACACAAAAAGTTATCAAAAAAAATAGTAAACAAAATAAGTTATGATATTAAAAATTAATAGTAAAACAAATAAATAAAATTAAATATTGTATAGTTAAAAAAATATATATAGTTAAAAAGTAAATAAATTGAACAGTACAATAAATAAATAAATAAATAATTATTAGTAAAATAAACAAATAAAAATGGATAGTACATAAAAAAGTAAAATAGAATAAATCTAAATAATCTAAATTAACTTAAATTAATGTTAAAAAAAAATATATAAAAACAATAAATAATGAGGCATAATGATTGACATTCCTAATGATCCTGAAGCCCCCCTGGGATCATGGTTTATCACCACGGCAACGCATTCAAACACAGAATTCCAAGTCCTGCACACATTCCCAACAGGAGCCGTTGTACAGTCAGATCCGGAGCGCTGCTAGTTTGAGGACACTGTATGGAAAACATACCAGCAAATAATGAAGTGGAAGAATGCTTGTGTTTGCTTGAACGAATGGAAACATGTTTGACATGAACTCTGTTAGTTTTCCAGTGTGTGTTCCACATGAAGACTGACGGATCATCACAATCTCTGTCAATCACAGCCTCGTCACTGGCCTGGTATTCGTCTTCCCTCGGAAACAAATGTCATTTCTGTCTCGTCCCACGGCGTGACCTTCACATGAAGAGCCTTTTCCACAAGAACACACTGAGTGTTGCTATTACATCACACACTGACTGCCAAACACACCAGATCAAACACAAATGACACAGAAGAAAGGACAAAATCTCTACAAAAGGTGTCGTCGTCTGTGTGATTAATGCACTGTATATGAAAGATCTGTGAGGAAAAGGGTTGAGTCTTGAGCATGTAGTTTTGAGTGACAGCAGAGACGAGTAAAAGCGTCTCGTTAAGATGATGTCACTCAACACACACGTTCATTAGGCCCGATTCACGGGATGAGAGAGTGAATATTTCCGTTTCAAACCTTTCTGACAGGCAGACACTCGCTCAAAGCCTTGGGGATGGAAACATGCAAATCAAACCACAAATCCTAAGAATACTGTATGACGGACAGAAACACACACACACACACACACACACACACACACACACACACACACTTCGACTGTCCTTACAATAAAGAAAAAGCTAAACTGATGCTTTCAGATATTGATTGATATACGAGTTCATAAAGTCTGGCTTATATTATATCACTTAGTGATAAAATATCACTAACTCATCAGTAAAGTACATTTCACACAAAAAAAGATCAAATAAATAAAGTTTTTAGGACCATTGAGATTGTTTGCATTGTGACATTATTTATCATAATAATTAAAAATCATTTTCTCTCCAAATTCGCATTAATGTGAAGATAAAATGTTTTATTGTAACTGTAAAGATGTATAATTAATGAATATAAGATTTAAATGAATCAAAAAGTATTAAGTATTATATATTTTTACTGCAAATATTCTTCAATTTCCTTCAATTCTGCAAAATATAATTATATATAAATAATAATAATAAGTATAAATTAGGGTATAATGTGTATATAATACATAATATAATATAATATAATATAATGTACTATAATATAATATAATATAATAGAATAGAATAGAATAGAATAGAATAGAATAGAATAGAATAGAATAGAATATAAAGTGTATAATGTGAACATTTTATCTTCACATTTCATTAATGATTTTTGGTTGTACATATACAGTACATATAAAAATTCACAATTTAATATTATAATTAAAATAGATATTTAATGTTTAAATGATTCATCCATATACTTGACATTATAAGCATATTTCTGTATAGTTTTGCAACGGTACTGTACGTCTCCAGAAGAACGCTTCAGTTTTCCTGTAAATCCCTCGGCTCATGCCAGCTGTGGGCATCAGAGGTCACGCGAGGTCAGTCTCACACACACACACACACACACACACACACATGCACATCTGTCCTGCAGGTTATTACGCTCGGGTGCGGCAGATGCTGTCGACGATCTGAGAGATCAGCGCACCTGACCATCTTATTCTTTAACACACGCGTTCTCTGCACTGAGGGATTATGGGTCGGTCCGTCACCTCACTGTCAGCGGGTTCTCTCTCATCCCATGATGCAATGCTTCTAACTACTAAAGTCTCTGTCCTTCTCTTTCACTGTCTAGCAGGACTGGAAACTAGCGGCTGCTGTTGAGATCTGAACACTGAAACAGTCAAACAAGCGCTGAAGAACGGACATCAGTCGGCCCTTAACTATGTACATCTTTCTTTCAAACTGAATCTGATTTCAAACCACATGTGAATGAACTGGGTGTGAACCGGGTGTGTGCAATTATAACTGTTCACAGACTAAATGGTTGTTTGTTTATTTATGGTTAAGGGGATTTTCAATTGAAAAAAAATGCTTCCTCTTGACACTTTAACATAAAAATCACAATTTTAAAATGTCAAATAATGCGTTAAATTTGACAGTAATAATTTGTTTGCATTTTTACTTCTCTGATGACAAACTAAACAAACTTGAATTAAATATGGTTCAAAATCTTATTTTTAATCATTTTAACATGTTTTTTGTTCACAACTATTTTCATGGTGAGAAACAGGTTAAAATGTAGCAAAATATGAAATGATTTTTTTTTTAATAATATTAATGAAAAATTTCTTTTTTTATTTTTTTAATTTTGAAATAATATTAATAATACTAATAAAATGGAATTTGATTAGTAATAATTGTATTACTAATTACCATTTTATTAGTAATAATACTAATAAAATTGAATTTTTTAATAAATTACCAAAAGTTTTTAAAGTTTATCTTCAACTAAAAGAAAAGTATAACATTAATTATGTCCTCCTCTGGACTCTGGAAACAAAAATCTAGTTTAATGTCTATTTTAATAATAACTATTTTAAAGAAACAGATTAAATGTAGCAAAATACGAAATACGGAAAAAAAATGGTACTAAAAAGTTTAAGAAAAAAGTTTTTAAAGTTTTTCTTCAATTAAAAAAAATCTAAAACTAATTCTGGTCTCTGGACACCATTAAAAACAATTAAAACAAAATGCTTTGGTTTTAAGTTTACATGGAAACAGCTGAATAGCAACTGATGCATCATCTTTATGTCTGTGTTGTGACCCTTCCTCGGGCTGTTTACGACTCGAGCGGGACGAAACACGTGCTCCTGTCGTCCTCTGAGCTCGGAGCCTGATGACGACCCCGTGACCTCATCCGAGACTAAACGAGCGCCGCCCTGCAGGGACTGATCACCTCTATTACCTGAGATCACTAATTAGCAGATGAGCGTATGCAAACGGGTCAGGAGCACATCCTCAGAGACGCCCTGAGGTCAGTCGGACTTGAGCAAACGGACTATATTTGACAGACTAGACAGCTGGGTGTCATATGAACCGAATCACATCCGTTCATTCTGTCCCACACCAGTCACTTCTCTAAAATAACTAGCAGTCATGCTTACACACCCAGTCATGCCTTGAGAAGAATAACTCAACTAAAACAAAGCCTAATCCTCACAGAGAGAACTAATCCTGAATTCATGCAATTACCGTAATAATGAGCTTCCTGCTAGTAACAACTAGTAAAAAATATTTTTTTTTATTCTAGTTATCTGCTGTGAGATCGCAAAAAACAACCAAAATTGAAAAACACTCCATGTTACTAGTCCCCAGCCCATGTGTTTACCCAGACAGCATCATAGTGTCGGCCCAGATCCGGCCCACATCTGGTACATGTCCCCTGAGTTTATGCTCACTAGTCCAGTCCAATATAGGAGAACAAATGTGAACAACTCAACAAAACCAAAGCCTAATCCTCATAGAGAGAATTAATCCTGCATTCATGGCGGTATTAACGTAATTACCCAGAAAGCAACATAGTGTCGGCCCAGATCCGGCCCACATCTGGTACACTTGGAATCCACATGTGCCAGATGTGGGCCGGATCCGGGCCGAGACTATGTTGCTTTCTGGTTATGAATTTCCTGCAAGTAAAAACTTGAAAGTTGGAACGCTCTGACTTTTACATATCTGCGGTGATATCACATAAAACAACCAAAATGGAGCATTTAGCAACCTGTACATGACCAACCTAGATCTCTAACCACTAACCCTGAGTTTAAACTCACTATAAGTCTACACAAGTCATTTAAACTAAAATAACTCAGTTTAAACATCCACATCTTTGTTGAACTCGCAGAGTTGAGCAACACTCTGACTCATCCCAGTCAACTATTGCGAAACCAAAACAGTTAATGGATCTTCATCCACTAACACTGAGTTTACAGTAACTGTTCCAGTCCATCCAAGTCATTTCTCCCATCTAAAATAACTAACTTAGCAGTTTAAACATCCGCTCATGTGTCCTTCCAGTCAAAACTAGAGAAGAATAACTAAAAATGGAAAAGTTAGCAAACACGAATGTTACCTGTTTTTATACCAACTAGTCCAATAGAAGAGAGAACAACTCAACAAAACCAAAGCCTAATCTTCACAGAAAGAACTTATCCTGTGTTCATGTAATCAATCTTTTTAGTAGTTTATTTTAGTATTCTAGTTTGTTTGCATAATTACACACTGATGTCACATATGCGCAATTCTATTACTAAAGCGCCCAATAATGATGTGAAAATCAGATGTTTTACAGATAGTGAATAAACTAGTCTTAATCATGTCACCTTTTTAAATAAACCTTAAAAAAATAAAAATTATTTCAGCCCCTGATTCAGGGCGACTGCTCGGTTTACGCCGGCTTGTATCAGCAGCTCATCGGTTCTCTGCGAACGCTTCCGAGTCTGAACTGTTTCCTCGAGAACTGGTGACTCAAGAACTGTTGTAACCATTAACCCACTCTTGAACTTGAACTTGAACTACAGCTATTGGATCACTGTTATATTTACAATACTTTTGATTTCCCAGACAGCAACATAGTGTCGGCCCACATCCGGTAAATGTGGATTCAACGCGCACCAGATGTGTGCCGGATCTGGGCCGGATCTGGGCCGACACTATGTGGCTGTCTGGGTTTGCTTTTAGCAAAAAACATCAGAAACATACATTTTTCCCTCTTTATGAAACCCTCGGCACACAGTTTGCCTGAAAGACTGTGTACAGTTGGACCAACTGGAGCGCTGAATGAGTTGGCAAAAACGGCATCATAGGATCATATACTCCTGGAGATTGACTAATTTCCACTGACTAAAAGTGAGTTTTGATTGAGTAACTCATAGATCTGTGCTGTTCCAGACGGTGCAGTCCGATTTGGTGAATGGCTGCAACCAGTGCACCGAACTGAACCGAACTGGATATCACTAGTTGAAGTCAACTAAATCAATGAAATCTTCACAGGAAGATCTTATCCTGCATTCATGTCAGAATTACAAGTAGATTGTTTAATCAATCATTCTAGTAGTTTATTCTAGCAGTACGATATACCCAGCAAGCAATTTTGTATTTAAAAGACGTCTAATAAACGTCCAAACACGGCCCTGACGTCTAGACTAAAACAAGGCAAAATTTGGGCTGTCAGTGAAAATTTTATAGTCGTCTAAACCATATCCCAAGAATAGACTAGTCATCAATTAGATAACAAAGAAATGAAATGAGTGAAGAAATAAAACCAAACACCTTGTAATCACTGTTGACTTTGCTTACATGATGGAATATCAAACATCTCACAAGTTATTTTGGCAAAAACGACATGTAACCAAATCCAAAGTTATTTTGGCTAGAAGTGTGTTACTCATAGCCAGACAGTATCGGGTCTATAGTTAACCTAGACGGTGACATGACGGCTATTGCTTGCTGGGTAGTTTTCTGCTAGTTCGTCTTTGTTGAACTTGCAATTACAAGTTGAGAAACACTAATAATCCCATTTAACAAAAAAAAAAAAAAAAACACTAAACGTTACTAGTTACCAACCCAGATCTTTAACCACTTACTCTGAGTTTATACTCACTAAAGTCCAGTCCATTCTCTCATGCCCTTGTTGAACTGGTAACTAGACTCAACTTCCCATGACACTAGCACAACAGCATCAGCTTCATCAGTTGACAATCTTTAGTTTATACTCACTAAAGTCCAGTCCATTCTCTCATGCCCTTGTTGAACTGGTAACTAGACTCGACTTCCTATGAAACTATCACAATGGCAGCAGATTTAGGTTTAGGTTTAGGTTTAGGTTTAGGTTTAGGTTTAGCTATAGAAATAGGTTCCAAGGTGCAAGCGTTGAATAATTTTGAGAAACGTGATCATCTCCACGTAAACTTCAAAAACGTCAATCTGTGAAAACGCTGACGGCGTTCATCAGGTGACAGATCTTTAACCTCCTCACTCTTGATACTCACGAGTCCCGTGCAGAGGCTGAGGACGGCGTGGTGTTCGCTGCGAGAGTTGACGTGTCCTCTGAAGAGCAGTGGCGCAGGTCTTCTCCGCGCTTCTCCTCGTCTCCCAGATGAAGCACCGTGTAGGACGGAGCGATGAATCCTGAATCAGCCGTGAGGTTGAGGTGAAAGGCCTGACCGAACGCCTCTATCCGGTAATGCGCCCTGGAGATCTCGGTGTCAGCGCTACGCCTTCTCCTGCGGTAATGCTGTCGGTGCGGGTACGACTCGCCAAAATCATTCAAGCGCACCGGAGTGACGATCTCATACGACGACAGCTGTCTGATGAAGCTCTCTGAAACACAACACATCAGTGTTACATCTCAGATCTTAATGTCAAATCAGGCTATGAAGCTCCTTTAGTGGCACTGATGGTTCCATGAAGAACCTTGAGAATCTTTCTATTGCATAAAATGTTCTTTATAATGGTGTCCTGTACAGGCTTTCCTGGAGCTCAAACAGTGGAGCGCTGGTGCTTGCAACACTAAGGTCATGGGTTCGATTCCCAGGGAAAGCATGAACTGATAAGAATGTAAATGTGGACCTTGAAATGCAATGTAAGTCGCTTTGGGTATAAGCGTCTGCCAAATGCATACATGTAAGTGTAAAAAAAATACTTTACTGGGAAACAAAAATGGTTCTTCTATGCTGAGAACCTTTATTTTTAAGAGTGTGTCGTTTTTTGACACTTGAGGACTCTTAGTGTGCGATTCATCAGAGTGTGTTTGAATCAGCTGGTGTTGTGGAGCTTTGAGTGGATGTATGAAGTCAAGTTCACACAGGTGTCCTAACAGAGGAACCTATACAGAATCACACTAACTGACTAACCACAAACAAACACAATACTATTCAAAACTACATCTATTCCAATCCTACAAACTTCTCTCTGTCAGTTGTTTAGATTGTAACGTGTGTTTGTGTATCTTTCTTTATGATAAATTGCAATTGCTTTGATTTTTGTTTTATCTAATGCAATGACATTCAGTCATTTTGAGTGTCTACATACTTTTTTGGGCTATACTAAACTCTTTAGAGATGCATAATACACTGCTACAGTTTGCAACTGAGGTGTCATTTATAGTGACAATATTTAGAATGCCAAACATACACAATTAGCCTACACAATATATAACATCGTACTAATCTGTTTATATGCACAAAAATACATTTTAAACCAAAATGATACTTTAATGTCATAGAAACCAGAGCAAACTTCTAAAAGTGCGTATATAAGCTATTGTCCAGCTGTAGATTAGCCTGACGCCTGTCTGAGCTGGTTTCGTGGTGTGTTTTGTGAGAGTCTTACCTTGTTTGTGGTGGAGTTTGTACGTGTGCGCGGTGCGTAAAAGCGCGGAGAGGTGCCACACGAGTCCCAGCAGCCGGAGCGCAGGACCCCGCATGATTCCCCGGCCTCTGCCTCTCTCTCTCTCTTCGGTTCCCCGGGGCTGGAGCGTGTCTACCGGCTCTCCTCCTTCTGCTGAAACACGATCCGATCCGCCGTCATTCCGTTAAAACCTTCGCTCGGACCCGCTCATCTCGCGCACGGAGCCGCGGCTCTCAGTCAGTCGGATCGGTGCCGGCGGGCTTTTTTTTTTTTTTTTTTTTTTTTTTGCTCTACATTCTCATTCACAGTTCCATGCTGGTGGAACGCTCTCCCCACCCTCATCCGGAATGCAGAATCCCTGACAACATTAAAAAAACAGCTGAAAACCAATCTCTTCCGTGAGCACTTAACCTTATAGAGAAAAAAAATAAACATTAAAAAATAAAATAAAAATAATCCTTTTTCCTTTGTAACATTTGGAAATTTGTTTTCCTTTCCCTTTGTAACATCTGGAAATTCGTTTTCCTTTCCCTTTGTAACATCACTTATCAGGCTTATGCTACTCTGAATAATACCTGAACTTCGTACTTTGAGCACCTCTAGCGTTGTTGTTGCTTTTGCCTCTTTATGATGACTCGCTGAATTTTGTCCTAATTTGTAAGTCGCTTTGGAGAAAGGCGTCTGCTAAATGACTAAATGTAAATGTAAATGTAAATGTAAATGTAATGAGGAAAACTAACTTTCCCACATGTGTTAGTAATCAGAGAGAGTTTACACACGCTTTACTGCATACAGTCGTTCCTCTCGCTTTTCATTCATGTGTTTATAGATGTACAATTAGCTGACAATAGCATTCTGACCTGCATATCTTTCTGTAATAATCTAATTATTATTCTTACTTCAATCCAACATATTTAAGAATGCATATAATCAGAATAATGAGCAATGAATACATGTTCATCAAAAACACAACATGATTGTTTAGATACTGTGATGAGCTCATACGTCAAAACTGAAGGGAAATCATTTGCCATGTAGGTTAAGATGTAATCAGTTTAATTCATCATTAATTCATTAATCAATTCTGTCAGTATGATTCATTTTAGCGCAGTAAAACACTGATTGCTTATCTGGTTCCTGTGAAGTTAATAACTTAATGTTGCAGTTAAAAACTGTAAAGATTCCAGAACCTTCATTCTTCTGAGCCGTAAATGCATTTTATGACAGGAAAGAGATATGAGTTATGAGTTATGAGTTATGAGATATGAGATATGAGATATGAGATATGAGATATGAGACACGTCCCATTGGGAAGGTTATTACTCTTGTCCTTGAGGAGGAATATGCTCAATGTGTCCAAGATCCTGACTACTAAATAAACACCTTTGCTTTTGACAATAACAGACGTTCAGATATGCCTTGATTATCTCCGATCCCTGTGAGATGTGCAGTGTGTCTCTCCACATGTGTGTCTGTCCACATGTGTGTCTGTCTACATGTGTGTCGCCCCTCGGGACACTTATTAGTGCGCATTAAACGTGCACTTGTTCTCCCGCTGGCTTTAAAATCCACATCTCACACTGTGAACGGCCTGTAAAGTTCCTAATGCAACACATGTGAAGATGATCATTAGAGAGACATAATTATAACACACACACACACACTCAGTCACACACACACACACACACAGACACACACACACACACACACACACCACACACACACACACACACACACACACACACACACACACACACTTGGCAGGATCGTGTTCCTCTGGCACGCTGTTAAACAATCTGCCTTAACAAATTTACACAATAAATCTGGTCTGCAACATGTTAGCGATATACAGTGTGTTTGGACAGTGAAGTGCATGTGTAAGATGATCTCTTTGGCTATCGAATGCAATTTTTCAAATTCCTTGTGGGCATAAACACACTCTAACACACTAACACACTCTAACTGCTTTTGCTCTTAGAATCCTGAAGAAGAAACATTCACATCTAGGAACCGCTGAAACCTCAGAACTTATGAATTTCTCCTGCATAAAACTTTCTTTAATATTTCCCGGCTGAATTGCAGAATAAGTTTCAGTTTTTAACTTGAACCCTAACACACCCACAAACGGTTTCCCAGGGTCCTGCTGAGGGTCACAGTCACTCAAGGGGTCAAAGGTCAAGTGAGAGGGTCGGAAGCTTGTGAGTGTCCCACAATATGAGTCCCAACATGTGAGTTGATGGACGAAAGGCCTTTGTCACGCAGTCAGTGGAGCAGAGACACAATGAACCCTACACATCCGAGTCCAGTCAACGACGATTACTAATGAGCATTTGCATGCATTAGATATGAAATATCAACACAGGTCTCATATGTTTTAAATATACACTTTATAAGCTAAACATTTCTCAAAAAGAAGTTTGTTATAGATTTTAAATGACACAATGATATGAAGCCACATTGGCTCCATTAGACTAAGTGAGCTGCAGAGAGAGTGTGTGTGTGTGTGTGTGAGTGAGTGTGAGTGAGTGTGTGAGAGAGTAAGTTTGAGTGTGTGTGAGTGAACGATAACTATAACTATATTATCATCCAGACTAGAGAACAATATCGTTTTGTTTATTATAAGTGCTGCAGTTTTGTCGTCTGTTGCTTTAAAGTGTTCGAGCTCTTAAAGCAGGACGGATTCTGATTGGCTCTCAATGTTTTTATCGTTCATCATCTGGAAAAGTTGGTTCCGAGGCTACGTTTACACGTGGCCGGTTATTTTCATAAACGGACATTTCTCCCTCTCTGTTTTCAGAAAAGTGTTCGTTTACACAACCCGTGTATATCCCGTCAAGAGCATGCCAAGCCTGTAGGTAGCAGTGTAACGAGAAGCTCAAGCCCATGTTAGCCAATCAGAATCCTGAAAATATAGGTCGCACCTTTGACGCAGTGCAAGTTCTGTCGCATTCTGTGACATCGACTCCATAAAACTCTGTTTTTCTCAGTTTACATGCAAACGTGCCTCTCCACTCTGGCCGGAGTTTTTAGAAAGAATCGTTTTCAGAGGCGAATTCTCCGTTTGCGTGTAAACGAGGGGCACAACCGAAGGGAAATGTCTCCGTTTTTCAAAATAACCATGTACGTGTAAACGGGGCCTGAAAGAGATTCTAGTGATATCGTTTCTCTGTGCCGTTACGTTATAGTTGTGCTGTGGACACTGCTCTTATAGAACTTATCTATACCGTTACCGTTATGGTTATAGTTATCGTTCTTGGTGTAAACGAGCCTGTACTCTACTATTTTTGTCTCGTTTTCCAGGGTACAAATATTTAAACATTCTTAAATCAATCTACATTCACCCAAAATCCATCTATCAACCACCCGGAGCACCTCAGAAACGACTAACACCACTTAATACAAACATATATTTTCCTGCTATTTGATCTGAAGCCGTTTTGGATGTTTTGTTTGGTGTTACGGCTCTTGCTCATCTCCTGAATCGCAGATCCTCTTCTTCACTCGTCTTCCAGCTGAAACGCTCCAGCGATCGGCTCAGAGTCACGGCTGGCTGGTGTTTAAAGCTGTCTGCGCTCGTTTACATATGGAAGGCTCTGACCCCGAGCTCAATGGCCACAGTAAATATGTGCTGTTAACATTACTGACACACCTTCCTGCTTTTGTGTGCTCGCTATTTAAGCTTGTGTTAATGATTGACCCCGTTAAACGCTTCGGACAATGATTGTGCAATGATGCAGGGCAGCTTTGCATGATTATACATCATATTATTGACCAAATAAAAGTAAAAAACTACCAGAACCAGCTCTATGCAAATATTTTTTTTAATTTCCCAATTTATTTTAAGTAAACATTGCATTAATTAGGAGTTCATTTAAATTCAGCAGTAGTGTAAATGCTTTAGTTATCATTAAATTATTATATAAGTATAAATTGTTAAATCATTTTAAGTAGTTAAGTATTTCCAAGCACTTTGCTAATTCGTTTATAATTATTATGCATAATAAATGTCAAAAATGGCACACACAAAAAAGCTTTCTAATTGACTGGCTAAATTATACACTTTATATACACAAATATAGGCCTATAAATGTTCAAAAGTTTGGGGTCAATATGAATTTTTTAATTATTGTTCAGTAAGGGTGCATTAAATTGATAAAAAGTGACTTTCTATTCATCAAAGAATCCTAAAAAATAAAGTGATCACTGTTTCCACAAAAAAATTAACTGTTTTCAACATTGATAATAATCATAAATGTTTCTAGAGCATCAAATCATCATATTAAAATGAAGGATCATTTGACACTGAAGACTGGAGTAATGATGCTGAACATTCAGCTTTGATCACAGGAATAAATTACACTTTACTGTATATTCACATAGACAACAGCTGATTTACATTGGAATAATATTTCAGAATTTTACTGTATTTTTGACCAAATAAATGCAGCGTTGGTGAGCAGAAGAGACTTCTTTCAAAAATGTTTCAACCCCAAACTTTTGAACAGTATATACATAAGGTGAATCACTTTCTCAAAGAAGAGCAAGACACCTATATCAATGTAACACCCTTAAAGTCCATCATAATTCAATTATGAGCATCTCTAGTCCATCTTTACTGTGCTGTGATCACCTGCAGACCAGCAGAAGCAGCGTCCATATGCGTCTGACGTACATCAATGGAGCCTTTACTACTGTACAGCGTAACCGAAGAGTGGGAGCGTTTCCTCTGATTTACTGCCCGCAGAACTGACTCCATTCCCGTCCTCTGACCCCTCCGTCACCCGCAGGACTCCAGCGGCTCCAAGCTGTAATCGTAAGAGTGATGTACACCTCAAGAGGGACAAAACGTCATCATGACCTCATACAAACACTGAAACTGCAGGAATGACGTGCCTGACGAAGATGGGAGAGTAAATTATCAGGAAATTGTGAACTAATCCTTTACGTAAATGTCTCTTGATTTGAGAATGTTTAGATTTTCCACTGAAAGGCACAAGACACTGAGTGAGAAAATCATTTTTTCGCAGTGTTTGCAGTATATAAGTCTCAATGCGGGCGCCAGGCTTGACACCATATTCATCCTTTTTTAGTATTCAGGAACACAAGAGACCCGAGAGAGAGAGAGAGGAGTTCTTGAGATTAAGTGTTTAGGATGGATGGGCTTTAGATGCACTTAATTTAAAGTGAAAAATGCTGAGCCTCAGGGTCAAGTGAACGATTTGCCAGTTAGTCAGATACTGACGGCCTCTCTGAGCTGAGCCAGCAAGAAAATCAATCACTTTCCGAGGCCTATAATGTAATTACGTTACTCCGCACAAGCTAATGGAATGAGATTCTGACGAGGCTTTTTCTCTGCCGTACTATTTATCTAAAAGTTTCAAGCATTGACACATGTATGACCCTTCATCCTCCATACAGGTGTTCTCATGGTCGGAGATCAAGAGCCTCAGTCACCTGAAACCTGCGTTTCTCCTCGGATTAAGTCGCCCATCGTCTTCCATCCCAATTCCGACTTTCCGTAGCGTAAGCCGTAAATTCCACATCCCTCGGAATGCAAAAGCCTGTCAGTTCTCTTCCTATCCTTTCAGAGGTGAGTTCCCAGGCTTATCCCTGAAGACAGATTTGCGACGCTGTCAAAACAACTATCCTGAGATCTAAACTTCCCACCCCTGTGGTCTTACTCAATCTGTGGCTTTAAGAAGGGTGAGAAAGATTCCTGAAAGTGGATTTGTTGACAGTACGGCCTTCTATCCTGATGGCCCTTCGCATCTGTGAAAGAAACACACAGAACTTAAAGAGCGAAAAGAAGTATCAGTCAATCAATCCTGCTGTTTGTAGATCTCTTGACCATTCATTGGTCATATTTACTCTCGGAGAGTTGTTGAATAACCGAGATGTGGCTAAATAAAGATTGTTTGCCATTGTGCGTACAGGAAAAGACTTGTTGAAAGAGCCATCAGTGTAAAAACATAATCATGTGTCAGTTCTGTCAGGGACTTGCTGAAGCTAATTTTAAACTTTACATGAACTTCTCTTGAGTCAGTTTACAAGCTCTAGACCCTTTGAAGAGGGCAGAGGACACTTGTACAAAGCTTGTGAAACAGTTTTACACGATTTAACCTCATTGGTCAGTATAGCTGACCTGTGTCTGGAAACATTGGATTAGAGTAACTTTCCAAGAGTTCACCATTTTGCTTCTTTCAAAGTGCCAAACGTGCAGAAAGTGCCTATGATGTTGATGGGTTGAGTAAGTTTCCACTTCGCCATCTTTTCTTCATTCATGTGTCATTTTTTCCATGTGTGCAGACAATTTCCACAAACTTCATCTGGACAAAACAGACGCATTAAATTGGCAACATTTTCCATTTTAGGCAACGATGTTGAAGTGGAGTTAGGTTGTAGGACGTTATATATCATGCAATGGTGTCGACTGTTTGTACGGCGGTAAATATATCACAGATAGTCGGCAAGACCTTTTTTATTAGCGGCAAAGAAAACATGGATTGATACAATACATAAAAAATACAGTTTGGGTCAATCTAGTTCAAAAATAAAAAGACAAAATCTAATTGGAGAATTTCAACTGTGAAGTATTTAATTGACTAGGTTATACAAAAAAATTTTTTTTTTAATACATAAGAACGGTGGCACGGCCATGTAAATTGAATGTGCAAGACTTCTGGTGTCATTCGCTTCCAGTCATTTTACCCGTACATAAACAGTCCGTTGGCTGCTTTATATTACAAACTGGTATTTGTTATCATATTTTAATTTCTCAGTCGCAACACGAATAGTTTTACCATTTACTCACATATTCACAGAAAAGCTTACTTCCATGTTGCAAATTAAGGTGGATACAGTTTCCTTGATATAATACCACCCAATCCGAGACTAGATAATCTGCTCCTTGAAGTCTGGGATGGTTTCTGAAGTAAGTAATGCTAGAACTCTGGGATATTTCGAGTGCCACCGGAGGAGATCTGCAAGAGCTAACCTGAGTGTCTGCACGGCTATGCTTAACTTCTCATGCTAAACCCAAAGCTAAAGATTTGCAGGTAAATGCTATGTTAAAATGCTTATGAATATGTGCGTGGATTCAATCAAAGCTGGTAGCATGTGAAGGCAGGGCCGCCGGGGCCCCAGACCCCTCAGGCTTCAGACTCTGACGTCGCACTGAACGCTCTCAGGTTTCAGTCTGACCAGCAGCTGCTGTATTCTCATGCAGTGGCCTCACACGGGAGAGGTAGATGTCGCCCACCGCTGATTACAATCAGTTCCTCTAGCTCACATAGTGACCCTGGTTAGGACCGATGGAGTTAAACTGGCTTGAGATCAGTTATGAGAAACTAACGCATTTCAGATGCATCTGGAGGGTCGGTTAAAGTCCCCCTGTAGTCAATCATTTTATCCCTTAAAACTCATCTTTGATCACTAAAAGTACATATTTCAAAGTTTTTTCCTTTAAAAAAAATCTTCATGCTTTAAAATATCTTGAATGTAACTCGACACCCTGGCCTCATTTAGTATACACGGTTCTATGAATATGCAAATGAGCCCCGCCTCCACTCACTCACTCAGCTCAGAGATCCACTGGGGGGAGCTCAGAGATCCACTGGTTGACGATCACACGTTGATCTGATTGGTTACAAGGTAGTTTGTGACGTCAGAAACACCAGCGATTTCAAAGTGTGTTTTTGAGACTGTCTTTGGTTCACTGCAGTTTTAAGGAGAAAATACTCAGCAATGATGTCAACTTATGAATTTACACATGGTTTGTCTTAAAGCCTATTAAAAACACCACATAGACACATAATCATCTGAAAACCAATGACATCTTTACAAACAACAACCATCTTTAAACATCCTGATGATTGCAAGAAAAATGGTGAAATAAGAAACATTTGGCCCATTTTTGAGTAAATAGGTTCATTTGTTGTCTAATAAACCTCGAATTGTACATTATGAATATTGTTGTCTCTTTGACGAATTGCTTTTGTTGAAAGCAACTTTCTCACAGTAGGTCAGAGGTGGTTAAAAGGTTTTCAGCCATCTGTGACCTCACAGAAACAAGCTTGATTAGCATTTGATCCCTAACCTGTAACTGCACCAAACCACTGGAGTAGCAGGAGAAAAGCATGCTGTTAAACACAACCAACACACACACACTAACATTAACTATATCTATTAATGTGATTTCCACAGAGCCAGAGCCGTTTCCTTCATAATGGAGTGTTTCACAAAGTGGAAAGAGAAGGAATGTTGCTTCATTCCCTGGAGGCAACAGCCGGACAACTGCTGCTCTATTTGTGAACTGCAACCAAAATAACAGGTTAGTGTATTGGGTGGGATTGGACCCAAGTGGCCAATCAGTGGCTAGAACAGGGGTCAGCGTCCATTAGAAGGGTCTAAGTGTCGCTAATGCAAGCGAAGGACCTCAGGGCTGGCTAAACATGGGCCGTCTCGGACAATCTGATCGGCCCTTAAGGTGTTAGAGAGGACTTATTTAGAGAGAGGAGGATTGTCTCTCAGATAGCTAAAAGAGAGCAGAATAGTGATAAAAGCATCCCATTCGACATCTCTTGGGATTCATTGTTTTAATTAGCCATGCCTGCTATTATAATTATCTACAGATGTATGCTACTAAATGGGAATTCTTTACATTTTGGTATTAATTATTACGTTCATGACAGAGTCCAGATGAGATGTTCGGCTGTAATCCCTCCAAATATGGAGGGTATTTTACTTACTAAAAAAATAAGCTCTTTCCTATGAAAATGACCGTTTATTAAATGTCAGATTTTGACTGTATTTTCCTGTCATGATGTACAAGATCATTGGCTCTGTTTCCAAAACCTAGTGAGCTGGTTTGCTACTGTATCTTGTCTACATAGCTACAATTGAATTATTCAAATAGGAATCCACAGAACAGGGATTTTCACGTGGGGTGAAACATTTCCCCACGTATATTTGGCTAATTTTCACGTTGGTTGAATGAATTCACCAAGCTGACCAACGAAAAGTTGCGTGGTTTGAAAGCAAGCTTCATCCATCACCATGCTATTGACGAGACAAATGGACCTATCTTTGCCTGCAAAATATCACTAATGTGGCCGCACTTTAATTGAAATGGCAAATGATTTAAAACACTCTACTTGTGTATTATTCTAAGCAATATTTCACTGATGAATTGCAATGCATTTTGGAATTGCTTTCTCCAGGTAAACCTATACATGATATGCTGACTTACTGACTGCCAAGAAGATCTTAGAAAAATTTGGAAAGCAAAAAGCTGCTTAACTTTTGGAAATCGACCCACAAACATAAATCCCCAGGTTGTCAGGAAGACCAACTCTCGGCTGTTTAGGGGAATTAAGCATATTTATCCTCTTGTGGTCTTGCCTTGGATATCAAAGGCTGCAAAATGGGTGATGAACTCAGTATTTACATTTTATATGTTGATGTGTACATATCAATAATGGATGTACATGACTGCATGTTTAGAGAGCGTGGAGCCAAACTCTTTCATTGCAGTAATTTCTGGTGCACCTCACCTGAACCACTTTGTGGGACTGAAAATTATGGTTAGGGCTCCGGTATCTTCTTACATAGGCCATTTAGACTACTTCACCAAATCAAAGAAAAGCCTGTATCCATTTGTCTGAACTTGGAGACCCCGAATGCTGAAAGACATCCAGAAACACAAGCCAAACCACGTAAACTACACAAGTCAAAGCTTAAGACTGTGTCGCTCCATTGTATTTGGCCATGTACATTATCCATGACCACCTATGGTGCCTTGTCATCTCGAATATATTTGTCTGCAAACTTTTCATTTATTGTTGTTTACTAAAGCAACCTCTATACTAAATGTGTGGACACATTTACCATTGCTCTACGAAATTTCACGGACGACTCCAATAGGAATCTGCATGATTGGCTTTTTGTGTGGCTTTTGGCGACACATTTTTGCTCACGTTCAAGTTGATCAG
Source organism: Leuciscus waleckii (assembly GCA_900092035.1). Classification (NCBI taxonomy): domain Eukaryota; kingdom Metazoa; phylum Chordata; class Actinopteri; order Cypriniformes; family Leuciscidae; genus Leuciscus; species Leuciscus waleckii. The sequence goes on from FLSR01000516.1 coordinate 55,326, forward strand.
CGAATTAGCAACGCTGAGCCACAGAAAACTGCTTGATTTGTAAATAACTATTGTCTGATCTGTGCTACATACATCTCTACACTACTGACACTAGACCTTTTTGCATGCAAAATCTTGCTGTTGCGACCTCAGGTTTAGTGAATGCATCATGTTGCAGACTATGACATGAATGATTCCTCAAAGCATGCATCTTGTTGAGGAAACTTGTGCTGTTACAGGTGAAAAAAAAATCCCACATATGCACACTGAAGGAAAAACCTGAGCCAAATCTAGAAACTTGAGGTTGGACCAGTAAACTACATTAATGCACATGACAACCCTGCTTACTGGTCAAAGACAGTTGCTGATCCAGCCAAAGCTCCCCTCGGGAAATGAAGCACTTTGGTGGAGACATCCAATATGTGTCTAAATCAGAATCAAACCACATAATTAGGCAGTGAATGGGCCAATAGCCCAGCCCAACTAATATCTTTAATGAGTCTCTCTCTTATTGTTAGAGAACAAACCCAACCCAACCTTGGCTGCCAGTTAAAAGCAGGATTACTCAACTAATCCCTGGAGAAGTGTTGGGCCGCCCTCCCCCGTCTCCTTCAGCTGGAGTGTTTTACAGGTGTCTGCCTGCATCTGCACTGAGTATCTGCTGATGCAGACATAAAACGTGAAGCACATAATGCAACGTTTACAAAGAAAACCACAATTCGTGCTAGGGAAACCGATTAGGGATCTCACTGGCGTTACGATTTCTCAATGTCTGATGAACTTTGGCGAACACTTATGCACACAGTATTCAACGGAAGACGATATCTATCCATTTAAAAGCATTGTTATAAAAAGTAGCATTGCTGATCCTGATTTAAAGTTCTTCTAGTCTTATGCCATCAGTGTGAATAAAAAAAAATCTGAATCAAAATTTCCTGATCATTTACTCACCCCCACGTCATCCATACAGATTCTTGTCTTTCTTTCTTCAGTTGAAAAGAAATTACCACCTCCACTATTTCACCCTTAAAGTCCATCATAATTCAATTATAAGCATCTCTAGTCCATCTTTACTGTGCTGTGATCACCTGCAGACCAGCAGAAGCAGCGTCCATATGCGTCTGACGTACATCAATGGAGCCTTTACTGTACAGCGTAACCGAAGAGTGGGAGCGTTTCCTCTGATTTACCACCCGCAGAACTGACTCCATTCCCGTCCTCTGACCCCTCTGTCACCCGCAGGACTCCAGCGGCTCCGAGCTGTAATCGTAAGAGTGATGCACACCTCAAGAGGGACAAAACGTCATCATGACGCTCATACAAACTCTGAAACTGCAGGAACGACGTGCCTGATGAAGATGCTTGGTAAACAAATATCTCAACATCTTAAATCAATGAACATTTCCTTCAGAAGAATTTATACCTGATGTCTTTTTGCTCCTTAAAAGAGTAGTTCACTTCAGAATAAAAATTTCCTGATAATTTACTCTCCCCACGTCATCCAAGATGTTTATGTCTTTCTTTCTTCAGTTGAAAAGGTTTTTGAGGAAAACATTCCAGGATTCTTCTCCATATAGTGACTTCAATGGGGTCCAATGGGTCGAAGGTCCAAATGTGAGTTTCAGTGCAGCTTCAAAGTCTCGACACGATCCAGCCGAGGAATAAGAGTCTTATCTAGACAAACCAGCGGACATTTTAGAACAAAATAAACATTTATATACTTTTTAACTACAAATGCTGGACTTTCACTAGCTGCGATGCGCCACACATTACGTAATTAGGTTGAAAGGTCAGTTCAAAAAGGAAAGGAAGGGTGAAAAACTCCATCTCATTTTCTCCTCCAACTTCAAAATCGTCCGACATCGTTGTTTTACCTTTTATTTATTTGTTTTGTAAATGGCGTTTGACTTAGTTTTTGCACGTTTGCTTTGTAAACACTGGGTCTGTTCTTACGCCTACGTCCCGCTTGACCTTTCAACCTGATTACGCAATGTTTGGTTCATCGCAGAGCTAGTGCAAGACCAGCATTTGTGGTTAAAAGTATATAAATGTTTATTTTATTATAAAATGGCGGGTGGTTTGTCTAGATAAGACTCTTATTCCTCGGCTGGATCGTGTCGAGACTTTGAAGCTGCATTGAAACTCACATTTGGACCCCGTTGGACCCCATTGAAGTCACTATATGGAGGAAAACCCTGGAATATTTTCCTCAAAAACCTTTTCAACTGAAGAAAGAGAGACATGAACATCTTGGATGACGTGGGGGTGAGTAATAAGTAATACGTGTAAGACAGGCCTATCGCTATTGGGCCGCTTCCAGGAGCCCAAAGGCACAGAAAACCGATTTTCCACATGCTTAGGAAAGTCATGCTTTCTGTCCGATGTCCTTCAATGCAGTTCCTGAACTCTCTTAGGGATGGAAACTGCAACCTGCTGCGTTTTTTACGATCTCTGCGTGCAGTACGAAACATTACCAACCAGGTCTGCTTTGAGTATTTGATTATAGCATCTGTGCTCATGAGCGTTAGTGCTCGGGTTCATAGATCTATGAGTGTGCCACATATGTGTGTGATTTAGGACCAGAAGAAAGCAAGCCAAGAGCAAACTTGATATTATCATCAGCGTCGTGACCAGCTTGACTCACTCAATCGAGCCGCGGTTCCAAAAGGCTCTGTATCAGCCTAAATATCTGTGTTAAATTCGGTTTCGGCATCCTTGTAACAAAATAAAAGCATGTTTTTCATGGCCTGCTCGAGTGCAAGCATTAATGCACGAGCAAGACTATCCTTAAACATCAAGTATAAATGGTTTAGAACTAGTTTAAACACTTCAGCCATGCAATGAGGGTATTTTCATTCAATGTTTATGTTGAACAAATGAAACAATTGAGTTTAAGTGCTGAGTGCATTTAAGTGCATGTAGCTAAATGTGCTGTGCCAAGATAATTACGAGTGTTGTGAACATTAACGGCCTTCTGAGACTCTACAATCTGGATGCTTTTCACATTTTTTTAAGGAGGAGAAAAATTCTCTTCAGCGGACGGGTGACCTGGGAATTCGCACAGGTGGTTTTTATTTTCACCCTCATCTGGAGAATACGTGCTCCTGCATCCAGACTTCCCTCTCTCTCCTCATCCCCCTTTCCTTCACTCTTTCCTTTCCTCAATCTACCGGCGGTCAGACACCTTCTGATTGATCTCATTTCCTCACCTGTGTTGCTGGGTTGTAAAAGCTGAAAATAATCTGGGATGGATGAGAACAAGGTCATTTACCAACTTATTTGCTCTGAATGACAAACAGGACCTCATTGTAACTTATCTCAAGGGGTTTGAGTTCAGCTTGGGGTTATTAATGATCCTAAAATAACACTGGTTCAGCTTTACCTTGAAAAGACCTGTTAGCATTCCCATTCATCTCAATGGCAGTTCTTAGTTGGTGCTGGACCTCCGAAAGTACGTGACCTGTATGAAAACTGTGATTTATATTTTGCTTGCAAAAAAAGTATTTCGCCTAAACACACTGCCGAATTTGAATAGCTATCAAATGAGAAAAATGCTTAATACTACCTGCTGATCTGACCAAACGCAGATGGGTCGGCAGAGCTAAGTTTAGGAAACATGTTCGGACAAAATCATAATATTTGCAACTCCATTAGGTGTTGGTACAGAGATGACACCTTAAAGCTTTATTAAAGGAGAATTATTTGTAATGTTGACACCTTCAGCCAAAACCAATGACCATAAAATTGCTCAAAGCCAATCAAAACCCACTATCACATGTAGGACTCTGTGTTAGTGTCCATGTACACATGTGCATTTTGCAAGTGATATTACTTCAATTTCTGCACCTCCTGTAAAGAAATAGCGAACTGATTATTATTATAATCAATAATAATAATACAATGCAATCAGTCAGGCTGTGAACTACCCGCTGGTTTATTTATAGCTGACTGAGTGCTGAGACAATGATCCGAATATGCAAATGAAGAGAAATCATTAGACTCAGATCTATTACTTTAACCGGTGAGCAGAAAAGCGATCACAGGTTCACCCCGAGAAACTCTCACGGTCACGGTGGCCACTGAGCGGGACAGCACATCTGCTCTGAGTTACTGCCGTGGATCACAGGACCCAATGTGGCTCACATTAGGAAAAGCCACGGCGCTGCCCGGTCGGAAATTGATTCCTATTCTGCGCAGGATGATCTAATTACCCGACAATTCTTCAGTTACGAAGGCTTGACCAATAACATCCCACAAACTCCCCGAAACCACAGACGCCTCCCCTGTGTTTGTTCAAGACACTCCCCCTCCCCCGCCACAACCCACATTACCCCTTCTTACTCCTTCCTTTCCTTTTCCTTGCTGGTATGAAATTCATTCTAAATCTGGTTTTACTTGGTTTACTGGGTCTGCTGTCAAAGACTGATTTTAATTATGTTCATACCCAATTTGTTTGAGACTTAACATTTTTTTCTTCCTCTACTTCAGCTGTACATTTGCCTGCTAGACCTCTATTGTAAGCTTATAGTAAATGTATGTATGTATGTATATGTGTAGGTATGTATGTATGTGTGTATGCGTGTATGTATGTGTGTATGTGTGTATGCATGTATGTGTGTGTGTGTATGTATGTATGTGTGTGTGTTTGTATGTATGGATGGATGGAAGTATGTTTGTATGTATGGATGGTAGTTTGTATGGATGGATATATTTATGGATGAATGGATGGATGGATGGATGGATGGAAGTATGTTTGTATGTATGGATGGTAGTTTGTATGGATGGATATACTTATGGATGGATGGATGGATGGATGGATGGATGTTTTAATAAGAAATGTAAGACAGCATCATTGTTGTGGTAAACAGTACAGCAACAATCAAATGAAATCTGTAAATAACATAAATGCACATTATATTACTTTAAATAAACATTGCAGTAATGCAGAGGAACCAGCAAATGATGTCATCGAGTCAAAAGACCCAAGCGCAGTGTGATTTCAACGTCAAGAGCATTTCCAATCTTAATGAAATCTGATGCAATTTGCGTAATTTGCTGTTCAGCCGGAGTGTGTGACGTTGGGAATTCTGTGTGTGCCCTTCAGATTTCCGAAATGATCCCTAATGCCGTTTTATCAGGTGGGCCTAATGAAAGGATCAGTGCTGTATCCTGACCCCGGGGACAGTTGAAAGAGCCCCTTCTCCCAGATAGCAGGCTGTAATGGTTGAAGCTGATGTTATCTGAAGGAACCCACAGGAAGGAACAAAGACGGACACACACTCACTCGCTGTTCTCGTTCTATGTCTGATAGCCCTCCTTTCCATACGTGGCTTTCCTGCCAAAAACTGCCTAAAATGGGCAAAACTCTTCTAAAAAGTAATACATGGCATGCAAACTGCCTTTATATGGGCCTTAGGTGTAACAACTCTTGGAACACGTTTAAAGCCACGACATAATTCAAGCAAAATCGGAGAACGAATGTAATTTTTGAACAAAATCAGGCCGATGTGAAGTTTATTTGGGGAGTTCGAAACAGTTTGCCAAAATCTTTCTGGCTGGTAAACAGCGTTGAGCTATCATTGGTAGTACAACTGCTGTCTTCTCAACTCTATTATTTTTGCTGTGTGTTTATTGAGTTATTGAGAGGAAAGCGTGCAGCACACATTACACCACTTTTTTTTTTGCCCCTAAGCAAAGAATGAAAAATAACTTTGCTTTTAGGTGCCCCTAAGCAAAGAAGAAAAATAACTTTGCTTTTAGGTTTCAAACACTTTATGCCAATGCTTCAAGCTGTGCAAGCGCCTGTAATGCACCGGCCAAAGTTTCCTCCCATCTCTTTATCCACGAGGTGCCTCAGCAAACACAGATAAGCGTCTCCCGAGTGCACCTTTCCTCCTGGGAGAACTCCCTGACCCAGTCCCGGTGGGTCCTCGCAAGCGCTCCGAATGCTGATAAGTTTCCCATTCATCTCGTTCGCCCCCCTCGCCGCCCCACAACCTCTCTTTCACTTCATATTTTCATGCCGTTCCATTGACTTTCTCCTCCTTTCAGACCGTTTTTAATCCCGGCCTCAGTGTCCAGCTAGGCCCTCCACAGAGCTGTCTTTATTCGGGCTTATTGCGCGTCCGCTGGCTGGTTTATCTCCGGCCCGCAGAGAGTCTTTTCAGGCCTGCTCTTAATGACCTGGGGAAGCTCACATGCTCGGCTTCCCAGGACTGCAATAACCCGATGAGGTCAGGGTGGAAAAAGACAGGGAGAAGGGAATTAAAAAGATAGGGTTTGACAATCTTGCTTCGGGAGGAGTGTGTGCACTTAAAGGAATAGTTCACCCAAAAACTTGTTGAGAGTGACCATGACTGTCAAACAGTTGTTCAGAAAAAGAGCTGCATGCATATTTACATTCATGCATTTGACAGATGCTTTCATCCAAAGAGACTTGCATTGCAATCAAGATATACACTTTATTAGTGCATGCATCAGACCCTACGTCAATGCAATGCTCTGCTGCTTCACCTACAGAAATGCAAAAAACATGAGGAAATAAAGGCATTTGGGTTTTTAAACAAAATAAATAAGGACATAATTGTAATTTTTGGGATGCATGGATCTATTCTCACCTTCAGACTTCTGAACCGCCGGGATGGTGAAGGAGGTGCAGATGAGGTGCAGATGGGCTCCGGCGGGGGGGTCGCAGGCGTCAGGTTTGGGACAGATGATGGTCAGCTGAATGGTTGCATAACACACTATTGCAGTGACGTGGAATTCTGTGCTACCGCAGGGCTCCAAAGGTTATCCGGGGCAGTTTATTCCTCTCAACTCCACGTGGGAACAGCAAGCTGCTTCTATATTTGTCCCTCAGCGGTCACCACATGCGATGCAACACACCAACAATGAGTCCTTTCATGCGTAATATGTGATCTGCAGAGAGAGCGGTATTGAAAATCTTAAATATAAAAAATATTCTTCAAATACAAATACAGTCTTCAAATACAATAATGACAATGACAAGTGTTTCTGACGTACTGCAGCAAGACTAAAAACTAATGAATATAAAAAGTTAGCTAAATCTTTTTGGAGATGTGCAGAGGAAATGGACGACTTTATTCTCAAAACTTGTATGAACTTGCACGGATCCACTATATAGTAATACTATTGTACAGTAAAATAAATAAAAATCTAGTAGGCTATTGTGATCTCAATTTTATTTTAACTCTCCCCACCCAGCATTTTTGATAAAAGTTGCCAGTCACCACCAGCGTTTTTGACCATTTTCACAAAAGTTTCATGGCCCCCAGAAATTTTTTGAACAAAAACATTTAAACAAAAACCTGTTTTATTCTAGCTTCATGCTTTTTTCAATCAATACTTGAAAGTGGGTAAGTTTCATTAAAAAGCAACATTCATAACGTTATGATCATTATGATATGGCTTGTTTCTGCTTCTTCTTCACATGTGTTTTGATCAGGAGATTCAGTACTCTTTCAGAAGATGTGTAATAGCGCCCCCTACCGTATAACAGTGAAAACACTTTGTCTACACTGCAAGCAAGGAATGCAATGCAACAAAACTAGCATGCAGCATCTATAATTAGTAATGTTGTCCTCATTTCAAGAAAGCTCCCTATGTTCTCAGTGCAATCAATGATGCCGTCAACACAGCAAGTAAACACTTGATCGACCTCAGAGACTGTTGATGCAGATCGAGGACAGAACGCGTGCTGTCACCCAGCAGGACAGAGAGCGATGTTTATAAAGCTGTTTGTGTCTCTACAGTCCCAAAATCTGAGACAAAAGCCTGTCCTATATCTGAAACATCTCACAACTTACAAAGAACTGCTCTTAAAGTCTCCGTTTTCTCAACTCAAACAGCAGTTTAATGACCTTTTGTCCTTCTCACCGCACAGAAAGAGAGAGAGAAATGCAAAGAAAGCGTGAACAATCAGAGTTGCATCTTTGCACAAGGTGAGGAGTTCATTCAAATCACAAACCTCAACTATTAGAAATAGTTAACATGAAGCTTAACTGGCAAACACCACTAATTAAAGGCTTTAAATAAGATATGACGCATCGCAGAGTCAGTCATTCACAGTTTAATCCACAACGCTAATTAGCCACTGATAATTGGTGAGAGTCTATTGACGGAGAGATTTGGGCTTGTTTCAGTGTTTCTCTCTCTCTGAAGCGACTCATTTCAGTTGTTAGGCTGCTTATCTGCATCAGTGCTTTCATTTACTACCAAACTCAAGAAACAAGGAGCCTCTGATTCCCAATGAGCTCGAGGATCAATGCTGGGACTTTTCGCTGTGAGAAATGTGTGTGAGAGTCATTCAGCTTCATCGCAAAGATGAAATTGTGTTGATGCATTTCCTGTTGAAACCGGAAGTTGGGGAAGGTTCACGAAAAAATTCATTAAATACGCAAGTACATGAATGCAAATTTAAATCTAAACAGACTTTTATGTTTTAACAGCAAATGCGCATGTTGTTTATTCACAGATGATTGAAAACAAGGTATTATTTTCACAAAACCAAAGCAGACCCGTTATTTTACTATAATTTATATACTATACTATTTATTAATTTTTTTTAATTAGTATTTATTTTTTATATTTTCCGTTTTGCAATTTTTATGTGCTTTTTCTATTTTTATTCAATTTTTTATATTTCTATATAATTTTGTTTTATTTCTGTTTTAGTCATTTTAGTACTTCAACTTAAGTAACTTTAGCACTGCAATAAGTTTAAGTTTTTAAGTTTAAGTCATTCATGTAATATTTATATTGTATTTCAGCTTCATTTCAATGCAGAAAATAATTTTTAATAGGTTTAGTTTTGATTTTAGTTACCAATAACAACTCTGAAGCGTCCAGATCTGCAATGTTACTAGCCTACATCAAGAAAAACCACAGAAACAATATTTTAAGTACATGTTTTTCATCTAATATGTATATTTTGTTTTATTTCAATGACCAAAAATGATTTTAACAGTACAAATCTGTTACAAGCCTACATCAAGAAAAACCACAGAAATATATATCTTACATATTTCAACAATGTAAAAAAACTTGATGAATGATTTCCAAATTACACAGCTGAGGAACAAAGTGCGTATGTGTGTACATGTCGAGACGCCACTTTGTACAAATATCCAGATAGTGTCCGATTTCTGAATCCGTGGGATTGTTTTCTATTTGTGTTGACAACATGAAACTTTATTCAAAGAACAAAGAACAATAAAATGGAGAGAGGCAGAGAGTGTGTTTTGATATCCACTGATTTTAATTACCGAATCTAAACGGGGGAATTCCATGAAGTGATGAATTACAAGATAAAGTGGAAAGTGGTTTAAAAGACCTCCATCAGGGATGCACGGACATTCCCGTCGTCTCCGGATGGGATGGCGTCACTTATTCCATTGGAAAAACAATGGAGCCAAGCCAAAGTTTGTAATCCTGCTTGAGTAAGTGTTTGAGGAACAAAGACAGACAGCAGAGATCATCAGGAGCAGAAGCTTTATGACAGAACATCACACAAACACCGGACACATTCACTGTGAAGCGTCACGCGTGTGTGTGCATCTGTTCCTAAACCTAGAGAAATGTCTGCTGTCTACATAGGGAACTACTTGCTAAGGCAGTGAAACAGAGCCTAAGAAGACAACATCAGGCAAAGTGCACAAGTGATGTTCTGAACCCTCTGGTGCTCTTCGTGTGAGGGTCAAAAATGACGAAATTTTATGTTACTAAATTATATTTATGCTGTATTTATAATCCATTTATTCACCTTTTGAGCATAGACCTGAAAATTACATTTCTAACTTAAACTTCGTAAATCTTGAATGCTTTAGAGCAACAGATTTAAATTTGATCTCTTTTCAAAGATGACACTTGGCAGATTATTGAAGTGAAAAAAGTTGTAAAAAGTGAACTTAAAAAAAGGTAACAGTATTTTACATTTATTGCTATGAAAAAATGTGCAAAAATACTATTTTACATTTTTATATATATTTTAAAAACATGTTTTATTCTTAAACTGTGAGAAAATCAAAGCCATAGATCTAAACAAGTTGTGTTACAAATTTGAGGTTGATATCTCAGTAAATGAGCTTTCAGCGAGAGTGTGTTCGGCTGCAGTACCGAACGCTTCCACAAGAGGAAATTCGTCTCATTAATTTCCCAATACGCTCATGTTTGACCGCGAGGACACAAGTGACGATTTTTTTCAGGACCATTTAACCCGTTCCAATCATGTCCATGATTTGTGTGTGTGTGTTCACATAACAAGTGCCAAAACCTTTACCATGTTTCCTTCCATTCCAATGAATAAAATAAAATAAAATATTTTGGTAAAAAAAAAAAAAATCGACCTCCCTTTATGTCAATCACGCTTGCACACTGTCTACGACACTTTCGCCCGTAATAAAAAAATTCGGATCGGGTTCGATTTTCTGCGTTTTTCGCATCCACAGCCAGTATTTTGAGAGGTTTTTTGACAATTCAGAGCCACCGTACAAGCGAACGACAAAATCCAGAATGGCGTCTGACAAGTTGATGCACTTCGTCTCGCAGCACAAAGTATTAAAAACAAAAACGTGTGTGTGTGTGTGTGTCCATACCTTAGACAAACTGCCAGTCTCTGTTCAGGATCGATTGGTTCACGGAAATTGGTGGTGGTCTTTTTAATATGTGGCTCCAGTATCGCTAGCAAAGCATCAAACTGTTCCACTGACATTCTGAGGTAAATTTTGAATCGCTCGGGATAATTTCGCAACTCCTTGATAAGAAAAAGCATCAAAGTATAACCACAGTTCTGTGTTGAAGTACCATGTCTAAAAATAAGCTGTTTTAGTAAGTGTAACTGGACACTATCTGAGATGATCAGCTGAAGATCTCAAAATCCGAAAGTCTCAACAATCAGCAAGTGTCATAAAAGCCCAAAACTGGTCTGGGATCAGCAGTGAAAGCCTCAGGTGTGTGTTCCTGTTTATCTGTCTCTCATCTCCTGCTTGTGATCGTGGATCAGGAACGGACAGATAAACGTGTGTGGGATAAGATCTACACGCCCTCGCTGAAACAATGAGCCCCGAGACACGGATGAGATCCGTCGGGAGACTCCCGGTATCTGTGCTCTGAATAAACACAACTCGTCTTCCTCACGTCATCAGGGTCAGTCGTCTCATCGATATTTGACATTTTGAAGTCAGTAGGCCCTGTCGAATCAGTTTTATTGGATGTTTATTTGATCAGTTTTATAATATTTTTGGATTCCGTTTTAATGGTTGCATTATTAATTTTTTTGTAATCATGTCTAATTTTTGTAATAATTTTTTGTAATCATGCTCTAATGAAGAGCATGTCTAATCATTTTAAATCGTGAAACTTAGGCAATAAAAAAACAATATATTAAAATGAACAAAATCACATTTTTAGGCCCCTTTGAATTCAGTTGTTTTTCCCAATTTTTTCTGGATTTTAATGGTTTAATTAAAATGTTTTATCAAGAAACGTGTCTAAATAATTAAAATGTATTAAACTTTTTTTTGTTGTCTTATTTTAGGGCCCTGTGAAATCCGCTTTATTTTTTTCAAAATTCTGTTTTATTTTTATTTTCATTTTAGCAATCAAAAAGAATGTCTAATTAATTTAAATCATGAAACTTATAAAACTTAAGAACAATTTATTAAAAATGTAACAAAAGAAAATCACACGTTTAGAGCCCGAAGAAATCTCTCTTTTTTTCATAATTCCATTTCATTTTTCCTAAATTCCATGTTTTCTGTTTTAGTTTTTCTAGCTCTTTAGTAATCAAAAAGCATGTCTAATTAAGTGAATTCATAAGCAGACTTTGATATCAACAGTAGTCCATGTTGTGATTTGATATTCACATATTCATCCTGAAAAAGAGCTACTAATTTGAATTCAAAGACCCAAAAACATCTTCATTCACCGTAACGTTAGTCTGAATGATTTCGGCATCACTGAGACTGGAGAGATTTGGCGGAAGGGAAGATTTTCAGTGAATAACAACTTGAAGTTTTGAGATCACTAAGCATGCGTCCAAATTATTAGGCTGGATGCTTTAAGAGTTCAAAAGCAGCATCTCTGCAGCAGTGAAGATTGCTATGCTGACTAATTGAAAGTACATCTGAAGAAAGTTGAGTTTTGTGCTCTGGAAGTGTCACAGTCGAGCGCAAACAAACACATCAGGAAAGAGCAGATTACAGGGATGTGGATTACACTGAACTCTCAGGATGAAAAGCTCATGCTGCGCCATCTTTCGCAGTCGCTGTAAATGTTCTACTTATAGCATCTCACAGGAGTTTATTTACTACAGCGATTAGCACATGTTCAAACTGAAGGGTGAGCATGACTTTATTTGAGCTGTTTTATATGATGCATTCATTTGCATCCAAAACAGTGTTTGTGAGATTCATTGTGAGATGATTAAATACAGTCAAATAATGGGTTGCTCATTTGTTCTGTTAAACCGTGGAGGAATAGTTAGCGCTAACAGTAGGAGTGTATAAACCACTTCCAGATCCGGTGTAGTGGAATAATCAGATTGTGACAGCAGTAATACCGCGGCCAGAGTGTTTACCGCAGTAAATGACTCTTTTAGACGACGGGGAGTCTCCACAGCTCACGGCCCTCAGCCTTCCGCTCCAGCGCTGGGAATTTCACTCTCACGCTTTTCCACTCCTCCTCCTCTGGGAATTACAGAATCCTGGCATTCCATACAGGATCCAGGCCCGTATCAGAATGACTCAATCATCACGGATTTCTCTGTTAAATGCCACAGTGGAATTCCGCTATTCCAAACCAGGGTCAATATGGTTAACTAACACTAAAACTAAATAAATCGTTACTTGAATAAAATCTATATATATATATAAAAAAAAACAAAAAAAACAATTTCACATATATCCCGAGGCAAGATTTCTCATTTTAATTTAGTTTTAACTTTATGTACTAAAATAACAAAACAAATTTTTTAAATAAAACATATTTTACTTGAAATAAAAAAAAAATTAAATTAATTTTTTTTTAAAAAAAACTATTTCAACTAGATGCCAAGGTGACATTTCTAATTTGAATTTAGTTAAACTTGATGTACCTATATAACTAAAAAAAAAAATTACTTGAAATAAGATAATATAACTGCAATAAAATCAAATAAACTTGAAATAAGATAATATAACGCAATAAAATCAAATAAATATATATACAAAAATATTTCAACTAGATGCCAAGGCAACATTTCTCATTTTAATTATATAGTTTAAGTTGATGTACCAAAATAACTATAACTAAAATTTTATATAACCAAAATAACTATAACTAAAACCATAAAATAAGACATTTTCATTTAATTAAATAAAATGTAACTGGACTAAAATAAAATATAACAAAATCATTTGGTTTATCCTGATATACTAATATAATGAAAATGAAAATAAAGTACTCATATCCAGACGCTGAGTCACACACGTTTAACGTTTCTTCTCGAAGACCAAAACGCATTTAAGCTGCATCACAAGCACAAAATAATGCTTCTTGACAGAGTAATAATACTAAACACTCTACAAAAACAGTTCTGTGATAAAGGCATGGTACTTAAATATATAATATCCAAACATTACCATCATGATTGCCATCAAAAAGCATCAAAGTATAACCACAGTTCTGTGTTGAAGTACCATGTCTAAAAATAAGCTGTTTTAGTAAGTGTAACTGGACACTATCTGAGATGATCAGCTGAAGATCTCAAAATCCGAAAGTCTCAACAATCAGCAAGTGTCATAAAAGCCCAAAACTGGTCTGGGATCAGCAGTGAAAGCCTCAGGTGTGTGTTCCTGTTTATCTGTCTCTCATCTCCTGCTTGTGATCGTGGATCAGGAACGGACAGATAAACGAGTGTGGGATAAGATCTACACGCCCTCGCTGAAACAATGAGCCCCGAGACACGGATGAGATCCGTCGGGAGACTCCCGGTATCTGTGCTCTGAATAAACACAACTCGTCTTCCTCACGTTATCAGGGTCAGTCGTCCCTGATAACTTAAAGCTAAAGCATATAAAAAAAAAAAAATAAATAAAAAAACACACTAAAGTGACTAAAAATAAAAATAAATAAAAATGAAATGAAAATGGATATGGATATGGTTTAACTCACATGTGACTTGCATAAACACATTTTGGTAGCTCTGAAATGTTGCCTTGTGTTGTGAAAGCGAACTGAGCGAAGAAGAAACTGCAACATTGTGACAATTTAAAGGGGTCATATAATGGTACATGCACTTTTACAAGTTAATTGTACTGAAATGTATGTTGGCAGTGCCTGTACACAACCATCATAAAATTATAAAAATCCATCCAGTGTCTTTTTTTTTTATCTTATTATATGTTTTCCCCTCTCTCAAATTGAGCTGTTCGATTTTGTGACGTCACAATATCGACGCCCCTCCCACGATCTTTGATTGACAGCCGCAGTTCAAACACAGACACCGCCCTCGCTCGTGAGCGAGCTGTCAATCATAGTCCGCGCGTCTCGCTGGAGCACTGTCTCTGACTGTCTGTGAGCAGAATGGCGTCTAAGCGATTGTGGTTCTTGGGTGTAATAACGATCACAGCAGTCATGTTGATGTTCCTAAATCCGTACAGCTGAAGACGCAGTGGCTGAGTTTGTTTTCGAAGGGAATATTCCCCATGATCAACGTCAATGCTTTCATGTTTGCGCGAATCATTTCACACACCAGAGACTGCTTTACAAACGAGGGTCAGTATAAAGCTGGTTTTGCTAAAACCTGCTTCTGGAAAAAGGATCCGTACCAACTATTCGTGTTCCTGCTGCACCTCCAGAAGAACTGAAGTGAGTGAAACGTTTTATTAACCTTTATATTAATCTTTGCAAATCGCTTGCATGCTTCACGATAAATGCGGCTGTTTACACTCAGGGTACATTATGTACATTTTCTATGTACGACGTTCTCAATATAATTCATAATCCCACGTTTATAATGAACAACGCGTTATGGTTATTGTGTTATTATTAAAAACGGTGAACGCACAGAACAGAGGGGCGGGGTCAGCAAAGCTCATTATCATTTAAAGACACATGCACTTAAACGTCGTGCTGAAAACAGAGCTGTTTTTGAACAGGTAAAATGAGTGTTTTCTTACAATACTAATGAGAATTTTTAATTAAAGTATATTACAAACTTTTAATTTAGACCATAAAGAAGATATTAGCTTGTACAAAAATGGCATTATATGACCCCTTTAAGGCTGTTTCGGATCAAAGCAAATGATCAACAGGTCTGAAACGAAAGACTAGAGTCTGGATTACAACGCTTCGCTGCTCTAAGGGTGTTTTTCATTCTCCTGCAGGATTGAGCTCTAATGATGCCACACATGGAGGCTGTCGTTTGTGGATCAGGAGACGTGGCATGAGGTGCAGTGTTGTACCAACCCATATAAATGAAACATTTATTATTACCACACACCATGACTGAGCCCCGTCTACCCTCTCTGAGGTGTGCAGAAACAGCCGAGTCTTCAAACACACACCTAAAGCTGCTCCAACACACTCACACTCACGTAATTCATCAACATAACATACATCTTTGGTTTAGAATGTTCACTTTTGCAGAATGAATTCATCAACATAACATACATCTTTGTGTTTAGAATGTTCACTTTTGCAGAATGAAAAAAAAAATAAAAAAAAAATACTTGTAATATACGTGTTCTAATACTTGTAATATAAAAGATCTGTACTTACACGTCTGAATTCACAAATGCTGACGCCTTCATTCCCCTCCATCCTCCCCACCACCACCACCACCACCACCACCAAGATGATCTCTTCCCCTCCATCCTCCCCACCTCCACCAGGATGATCCCTTACCCTCCATCCTCCCCACCACCACCACCACCACCAGGATGATCCCTTCCCCTCCATCCTCCCCACCACCACCAACACCACCACCAAGATGATCCCTTCCCCTCCATCGTCCCCACCACCACCACCAGGATGATCTCTTCCCCTCCATCCTCCCCACCTCCACCAGGATGATCCCTTCCTCTCCATCCTCCCCACAACCACCACCAGGATGATCCCTTCCCCTCCATC
>FLSR01000516.1:71530-82606 GCA_900092035.1 Leuciscus waleckii
ACCAGGCTCTTCCCCTCCATTCTCCCCTCCACCACCAGGATGATCCCTTCCACTCCATCCTCCCCACCACCACCACCAGGATGGCCCCTTCCCCTCCATCCTCCCATCCTCCCTCCTCCCCACCACCACCACCACCAGGATGGTCCCTTCCCCTCCATCCTCCCCACCACCACCAGGATGGCCCCTTCCCCTCCATCCTCCCCACCACCACCAGGATGATCCCTTCCTCTCATCCTCCCCCCCCACCACCAGGCTCTTCCCCTCCATTCTCCCCTCCACCACCAGGATGATCCCTTCCACTCCATCCTCCCCACCACCACCACCACCACCACCAGGATGGCCCATTCCCCTCCATCCTACCATCCTGTGTTTTTGAATGTTGTATTTTTGACATACCCCTTTGACTTTGGTTGTGTGAGTGTATAAATAACACATTTGGGAATTGAAACTAGACAGATAACTAAACTTGAACCTTGTGATTAACAATGAAGTAATCATTAAAACAAAGTTTGCTTTACCTGGTAACAGAATGGTTTGTCTAAGAAGAACCAATCAAATTCTTATCATTTCGCCATACCTCCCTATTCTATAAAAACTGTTGTATTCGAGTTAGCTGGTGGGATTCTCAATGCAATTTGTCTGAGATCCTCAAGCCTTGCTTCTTGGGAGAGATTCCCTGAGAACTGCTCGGGAAGATCTCCTGGCCATGATTAAAGCATTTAAAGGACATTTGCTGAGGTCTGTTTGTTGATTATTCCTGCACAGGAAGAAAGCTAGTTAGGGAAGCAAGTTTGTTAGGTAGACTATATATTAAGCGTCGATTGGAGACGTTAGGGATTGTCGATTGGAGACGGCCCAGGGAGAGCTCGATTGGAGACGTCCCCGGTAGACTTAGATCAGATGAGATAGGACTTAGGTTTAGGGAAAAATCTACGACAACTCGCTACTGGTTATTTCTGAGATTCTGGATGAGTGAGGTTTGCCTGTTTTGTTATTGCCGGAGTATCTGAAGCTTCTTCTTCTTCTTCTTCTTCTTCTTCTTGGTTTTTAACGGCCGCTGGCAATCGGTGTATTAGGTGCATTACCGCCACCTTCTGCTCCGGAGTGTGCTCTGCTCACACCAAAAAAAGGGGCAAATTTGACAAGCTATAATAAATTATCTGAGGGTATTTTGAGCTGAAATTTCACAGACACATTCTGGGGACACCATAGATTTATATTACATCTTTTGAAAAGGGGCATAATATGTCACTTTAAAGGGCATGCATGACAATTGCTGCAATGAAATTTAGATTAATTTTAGAAACTGTTTACTTTCAAAATAAAAACTGCTTCCCACACTTATCAGCCAAGCAGAAAACGTATTGATCATGTAAAATCATCATATCATCATATTGGTCGACCACTAACACCAACAACATTGCCCAAAATACATATGTTATCTAGAGACAACTGACATCAACCTTAAACTATAAACACTGAAAGAGAATCTTAAACACAATCACAGTCAATCAGATGTTGAATATTTGATGTTGAATATGGAGTTACGCTGGACAGATTTTGGAATTAAAGTGTTACAGGTATTTTTAATATAATTTGATTTGTTTTGTTTTAAATAATTACTAAACAGGTCAGTGATGTAATTTTGTAATAAAGTTCAGAACAAATTATCTTTAAAAGTTTGATTGATATGATATGATATGATATGATATGATATGATATGATATGATATGATATGATATGATATTATTGAAAGATTGATATGACTGAACTATTGGCCGATTAATCGGTTATCTGCTAGATTTTACAATTTAGTTATAACCAGCAAAATCCAGTATCAACAGACATAGAAACATATGACAAAACATCTTGCATGACGTCACAGAACCCACAATGAAATAACTTTCTAAAAATAGAAATGGCAAACAATTATGATTTGAACCATAGTGATAAATATCCTACACTTAAACTCTGCTTGGTGACACACAAGGATTGATCGTGTTCTGGCTTCTTTTGATGGAGTAAAAATAAAACAAAAGATCATTATAAAGACGTTTAGGCAATACTGCGATTAATCTGCTATGAAAATGTAAAACTGCATGTAAGAAGTGAAGAGTTATCTTACTACAATTAAGTCCTTACTCTGATTATTGGAAATAATAACTGCATTATTGGTGCACATGTGAACGTAGTCACTCTACAGATTAACTAAATGAGTGCATTATTAAACTCAAATTTCCCAAATATTAACCATGAGTATGTCTGATCTGCTCAATGTCTCGTTGAGCTGTTCGGGGTCCATTGAAGATCACAGCAGTGACACTGAAGAGCTCAAACACAAAGCTCAAACACGCACAGGCCCGCACTGGAAACCAGCGCTGTGTTTCTCGCTGATTCGCTGCTTTTGTCACACGGCCCTTTTATATCACAAGCTAAAGACTCTTTGAAGACTTTCATAAATCCAGCGGCTCTCTGTTTATTTAGCTGCTGCGTGTGTCCGTGTCTTTTCAAACTCAAGACTGTGGAAAGCCAAGCAGCTTGTGTTTGTACATCCGTGAGAAGAGCCGAAACCTGAACAAGGGATGAAAAACACAGAATCTACAGCGTTTCACACCGTTTATGTCAATTCTAGTCGAACGTCTGAACAGGCAAATGTAAACACCGTCCACAAAAGCCACATTTCCTCTACATCACAAAGAAAGCATTAGCAAACACCCTTTCAAAGACTTCATGTCTTCATTCACTTATTATATTACCGTGAAGCTTTTCCATTTGTCTTACTGTGGCTTTATAGATATAATAGACTGTAGGTATGATTTACAGCAGAACGGCTGCGTTCAGTATAATACACTAATATAAACCATTATTCAGAAATCTTTCTTGACAGAAGCCAAGATAAAACTACATAAATTCTATTATACTTGTAAAATAAATATTTCCAAAATTATAATTGGACAGCACTTACTGAATTAAACGTACAAAGTAATGATTGAGGTCATGTGACGATAGCACATGTAAACATTTATTCACTAACTATTTAAAACAAAACAATAATAGTGGTTGTTGAACAATGACTGATGGTGATAAAGAGTAATTATTATTAAAATAATTTATTATGTTCAATCTGCATTTTCTTATGAACTTTGTAATATGAAATGTTTGGTGTAATGGCAGCAGTGTTGGGGATAGAATTAAAAATGCATATTCTCAATCCACTGAAAACCCAAAGCACCTTATATTAGCAACAACATAGAAAATCACAATTTTCAGAAAATTTACAAATGTAGTTTTATAAATAAAAACTGAAAGCCACATTATAAAAATGAAAAGCCACATTAAACACAGTAGCATCCACATAGCAACACCCTAGCAACCACCCAGTGCACCCTGGAAACTGCACAGTAAAAATAAAATAAAAAACTACATAGCAACACCCTGGCAGCCACCACAATACTCTAGAAACTGCCTAGTGACATGGTAAAAAGTAAAAAACAAACACACAAAACTCCTTCAAAAATTACATAGCAACACCCTGGCAACCACCAGAATACTGTAGAAACGTCATACCTGTAAGTAGTAACATGGTAAAAAGTAAAAATAAATAAAACGCCTTAAACTACATAGCAACAACCTGGCAATAATACCTAGAATATCAAAATGGACTGCTGGCGGTAGAGCCTTTTCCTATTTAGCACCTAAACTCTGGAACAATCTTCCTAACATTGTCCGGGAAGCAGACACACTCTGTCAGTTTAAATCTAGACTAAAAACACATCTCTTTAACCATACACGTAGAAAATTATACATTTCTATTATTCAAATCAGTTAAATGATTAGAAGAATGGCATCTACGCTAATGTTAGTCTTTCTGCTTATTTCGAGGTTTACTGTAATCAGCCGGATCCGGGCCGTATCCAGATCAGATGGAGACCTGCGCCTAGACATACCCTTAAAATGGCAAAGCAACAGTAAAAAGTTCAGGAAAACACAATCACCCAGAATACCTTA
Organism: Leuciscus waleckii; assembly: GCA_900092035.1. Classification (NCBI taxonomy): domain Eukaryota; kingdom Metazoa; phylum Chordata; class Actinopteri; order Cypriniformes; family Leuciscidae; genus Leuciscus; species Leuciscus waleckii. The sequence goes on from FLSR01000516.1 coordinate 75,539, forward strand.
GAAACTTCATAACAAGATGTTAAATGTACAAATTTTTCATGTTCCCATATCGAATATCTATATTTTGTAAAAAAAAAAAAATTGAGGAAAAGCACCAAAAAATGTCCTTGATATTAACAATATATAAATGTATTAAAAAGTCTGAGCTCAACCAAAAAGCTAATTCAACCTTTTTATACTGAAGACATAAATTAAAACTATCCTTCAAACTTTAAACTATTCTTCGTTTTTCTTAAACAGAAAAGCTTTTGAAATTGAGAAATCATGGAAACATATAACATACATATTGAAACAAGGATCTAAACTATGCATATTTATCTATCAATGCAATATCATGACAGAAAGAATCACTATATTGAACCTTCTGAATCTCCTCAGTGTTGTAGAGGGGGATGTTTGAAGACTTCCTGTGACATGCGAGTTTCCTGGATTACATCATAAAGAGACGCTTCAGTAACAGTGATATCTGCCCATCAACACACATCACAGTCATCATGAACGGGGAACCCTGGGTAACAGCCTGAAGAGGTTCATTATAATCAGTGATTGGTCAGCGCTGGAGGAGTGATTTCTGTCTAATCAGAGGTCACGGGTTCAGTTCGACTCCCCTCTGATTCCCACAGTTAAGCCCTGATCAGCTTCACTGACTAGTCCCTTGAGCTCCTGCTAGACTGGGTTTGTAGTTCTGCCCTTTAGCCCTGACTTCAGATCAGTCTGAATGCACTAGGTATAGATTTAGGACCCGTATTAAGATCTTAATGCAGTTTCCTCCACAGTGACCAATTCTCTCTCATATGCTGTCCTTATCAAATGAACCCCCGAAGGACTCTGAAATGTCAGGGTCAAAGGTCAAAGCAAAGGTAAATGTATAGCACGAGTGTTCGCTAACTCGGCAGTATTAAAATCAGATGTTACTAGAAATGCTGACAAAACCCCTAAAAAAGCCAGACACATTTTTGGCAGAATGCAAGTTTGGTCAAACATAGCTAAAACCAAACAAGTTAAGCTTTTATCTTTTTTTTTTTTAAAGCTATGAGATAACATAGGAACTGCATGTAAAGTGGTGAAAAGTCAACACAGCATAAAATACCTTAGCCATGACATAGCAACACCCTGGCAACCCTAACAAACAAACAAACAAACAAACATATACAATTCCTTAGCCACACCCTGATAACCACCCAGAATACTCTAGAAGCTGCATAGCAATGTGGTAGAAAGTAAAAAAAAAAAACCTAGGTAACTGCATAGCAACACCCTGGCAACCACCCAGACTAATCTAAAAACAGTATAGAATCATTGTATAAAGTAAAAGCCACATGATAAAACACCTGGCAAGAGGCAACCACCCAGAATACCCTAGATACTGCATAGTAACATGGTAAAAAGTAAAATCCACATCAGACACCTTAGCAACTGCATAACAATGCCATAGCAACAAAACACAATACTCTAGAAACTGCATAGCAACGTGGTGGGAAAAACAACAACATACAAACTTAAAACAAAACTACTCAAAGCAAACAACACAAACACCATGCCAACTACATAGTATGGTAACCACCCAGAATAAATTTGGCAAACACCATTTGTTTTCAGAAAATATAAAAATTATTAAAACAAATATGTTTAAAAAAATTATTTTTAGTAAAAACTGCACAGCAAAAATAATTAAATAAATAAAACACATGAAGTACCTTAGCAACAGCTTAGTAACCACCCAGAATACTCCAGAAACTGCATAGCAACGAGGTAAGAAAGTAAAAACCACACAAAAGCAACTCAATGTTGGTATTAACCAGGCAACCACTCAGAAACAGAATGGCAACATTCTAAACAGTAAAAAAAACATAAAACACTCAGAATACCTTGGCAACTGCATAGCAACACCCTGGAAACCACCTACAACACCCTACAATCATGATGTTGAATTTCACATATACAAACTCAACTCACATGTTTAAAAATGTACAGATCTAATCTCTTAACGTCTCTTTATTTTAAAGCTCACTGCTGCCCTCTATATGCTGTTGGGGAAACTCCAGTGTGTGGGTTGCTGAAGCATTGACAGAGCCTGATAAGTTTAAAAATAATTTTAGTCTGTAATATTAAAACACTAATAATATAATTAAATAAGAGCACATTCACTGTGGTTCTCTAGTGACTGCTGGCTGTTTTTCTTTACTGTAAGCTCTTTTCAAACTCTCTTAAAGCATCAACAACTCTAATGAAATCCATCCCAGGTGTTCATCTTCACTTTTTCAGAAAGGAAATGACATCACACATGCACCTGGAGCCCCGTCTCAGTCCAACTTCACATCAGTTTCTTTCACACTACTAACATAAAATCCACTTACTTTTCTGCACAGATGCAGCCGTGTAATTATTTGTTTAAAGATATAAACGAGCCGAAAGCCCCTCTGGTGGTGTATACATTAAAACTATGACAGATGTGTATAAAACATCCTCTAATGCGCTAAAGCCAGCTGTCCCGAGTCAACGGGCCACTGCGGAAGTCTTTGTGTTGAAGCAAACAGTCCAGCTTGTGTACGGCTGGAATCATTAACGTAGTGTGTGACTTAAATAATCTATAAACTGCATAGTAACATAGTAAAAAGTAATGACATAGCAACACCCTGACAACCACCCAGAATAACCAACAAACTGTTAATGTGGTAAACACCACTCATTTAAAAGTAAAGGTTCTTCAATGGTTCTGCAGCCTGACAGAATAGTAAATAACCATAAATCATGAATGATCTTTTCAAGCAAATGGCTAACTAACTCTCATATAGGTTGATCTTACAATTTATAATCATTAAATCCTAATGTTAATTAAAGAGGAAATGGAAAAAGGTTTTTTTTTCTGATTAAGACCCCACTGTATGTGAACCAGTGATTGCACATTTCTGCACAACAGTTTTCTCATGGTGAAAGGTTTAAACCAGGACAAAACTCAATTCTATACGCCACCTAGTGGTCAAACACATACAGTGCAAAGGCCTCCTGTTTGCTTAATCTTTTAAATCTATTAATTTCATTTTAGACACAAATGTGAAAGAAGAAAAAACGGAAATGTATTAGTAGTAGTAGTAAAAATAACAACAACAAACATATGAGTGTGTGTGTGTGTGTGTGTGTGTGTGTCATAATTGTATACATTCATATCAGTACGATGGCTCATAGAGGACTGTGATTGGTCCATCTTGACCAGCGGAGTTACAGGCCTCACACACACACACATGGGCCTGACTATAATTCTGCACACATGGCAGTGGTTAAATTTCATAATAATCATAATTCATAATTCAATATTACTGTACTCTATTACTTGTCCTTGATGTTTTTATTGGTCTCAATATTGATCATATGACAGAGTTTCAGTGACACTCCTATCGTCTGGTCTCTGTGTGAGCGTGCGGTTTTGAGTTTAATCCCCATAATGAATTTAACACAATAATGATGTGCATCGATAAATCATTTAGAATAAACACTGCAATATTCCATAAAAAACAAGAATTGTCCATTTTGATTTCTTAGTGATTTTAATGGTTTACTAGTGTAATTTACAGCATCATACGCCAGAGGGCGCCGAAAGCCGAACAGCCAAACGTCTGAATGAAAGAGCGTGAAACTGATTTTCATCTAAACCATTAACAAACTCACTATATGCTTCACTAAACCTCTGGTTTACTGTTCCCCATGTCACAAGATCTTTATGATCAGTCATTTTGCTGTACAGTAATAGTTGTTAGATTTGTTATGAGGGACGATACTGATATGAACTTTTAAATAGGTTTAAATGGAGAAACATCATAAAACTTTATTAACAACATCAGTTCCTATATCAACATCCTAACCAATAGAATAGCCTTGAATAATGTTTAGCCAGAAAAAAAAGAAATATGGTAAATATGGTATATATGATATATAAAAAATATAGAAAAGGGTACAAAAGCTGTCAAAAGTACTAATATGAATCATTACAGGTAAATATGGTATAAAGATGTATCTTATAAAAAGGCTGTTTCACTTTTTTCCCCTGAGAGTGCATAAACAATCTATTGTTTCATATTTTCATTTTTTGATTGAAAAACAAATGCAAAGGCCTTTATAAATGTTAATTGTTTCTTAAGTGTCTAAATACTTTTAGTGGCCACTGTATATGAACATTATCTAAATCTTTATATTTCACCTGAATCGAAACAATGTAATGCATCATCAACTATGAACACGCACAAATTACCATCATAGCGCTTGAATGAATGTGCTCGTAGACTTTCTGGTTAAACACAAAAGCAGAGGATATTCTGTACAACTGGCTAATGATGATTTAATGATTATCAGCACAAGCTCTTCTCAGGTCCCTGTAAAGCTAACCTCAGAAATCATCAAATATGTGAAGAAGCAGAGAAAACAAAAAGATAAAAGAAGCATTTCAGCAGATTACTTCTTAAACATTTAAACATATTAAGAGTAAATAATCATGACTGTATTACAACCAGCGAGGAAAATAAGAACAAACTATATAAACTGATTGTGTTGAATGTGTGTGAGTGTCAGAGACGCTGTAGAAGAACAAAGTCAGTCCAGAAACACTCCTACTCTTCTGATGACGATTCACTGGCAGATAAACTCCAGGATATTTTGTTGAATCCAAATGTACAGTGTCTCCTTCCTTTCCTGCTGATTCCTTTATATGTCACTGATATTCATTGACTGACTCCAGTCAGACTCTCTCCACACAGAACCGGACGACACTCATCAAATCTCTCTGGATGATCAGGATGCGACTGGTCCTCAAACACGTGTGTCATGTTTCTGTTCTCCTCAGACAGAATGAGAAGAGTGTTAGATTAATAGCATCTGAAGACAAGAAGAGAGAACAAAACAACATTAACCACAGATATATGTGTGTGCAAACATACCCGTGTCATATGCCATGATTTACAATATAAAAACACACATTTACTTAATGAGGACATTAATTAGAATAAAGCCATTATAAATATGTTTATTTATTAATATATAAATGCATACCAGATTTCTGTGTTTTGTAGATAAAGCCAATTAAGCAATATCACATGAGCAAGTGTCATCGGTGCGAGCCGGGGCGGACTCGGATGACCAGCCACCCCTCACTATATGCTTCACTAAACCTCTGGTTTACTGTTCCCCATGTCACAAGATCTTTATGATCAGTCATTTTGCTGTACAGTAATAGTTGTTAGATTTGTTATGAGGGACGATACTGATATGAACTTTTAAATAGGTTTAAATGGAGAAACATCATAAAACTTTATTAACAACATCAGTTCCTATATCAACATCCTAACCAATAGAATAGCCTTGAATAATGTTTAGCCAGAAAAAAAAGAAATATGGTAAATATGGTATATATGATATATAAAAAATATAGAAAAGGGTACAAAAGCTGTCAAAAGTACTAATATGAATCATTACAGGGTAAATATGGTATAAAGATGTATCTTATAAAAAGGCTGTTTCACTTTTTTCCCCTGAGAGTGCATAAACAATCTATTGTTTCATATTTTCATTTTTTGATTGAAAAACAAATGCAAAGGCCTTTATAAATGTTAATTGTTTCTTAAGTGTCTAAATACTTTTAGTGGCCACTGTATATGAACATTATCTAAATCTTTACATTTCACCTGAATCGAAACAATGTAATGCATCATCAACTATGAACACGCACAAATTACCATCATAGCGCTTGAATGAATGTGCTCGTAGACTTTCTGGTTAAACACAAAAGCAGAGGATATTCTGTACAACTGGCTAATGATGATTTAATGATTATCAGCACAAGCTCTTCTCAGGTCCCTGTAAAGCTCTTTCATAAAACTAACCTCAGAAATCATCAAATATGTGAAGAAGCAGAGAAAACAAAAAGATAAAAGAAGCATTTCAGCAGATTACTTCTTCCTTTTCCCTTAGAAACATCTAAACATATTAAGAGTAAATAATCATGACTGTATTCCAACCAGCGAGGAAAATAAGAAACAAACTATATAAATGATTGTGTGAATGTGTGTGAGTGTCAGAGATGCTGTAGAAGAACAAAGTCAGTCCAGAAACACTCCTACTGTTCTGATTACAGATTCACTGGCACAGTTCAAACTCCAGGATATTTTGTTAAATCCAAATGTACAGTGTCTCCTTCCTTTCCTGCTGATTCCTTTATATGTCACTGATATTCATTGACTGACTCCAGTCAGACTCTCTCCACACAGAACCGGACGACACTCATCAAATCTCTCTGGATGATCAGGATGCGACTGGTCCTCAAACACGTGTGTCATGTTTCTGTTCTCCTCAGACAGAATGAGAAGAGTGTTAGATTAATAGCATCTGAAGACAAGAAGAGAGAACAAAACAACATTAACCACAGATATATGTGTGTGCAAACATACCCGTGTCATATGCCATGATTTACAATATAAAAACACACATTTACTTAATGAGGACATTAATTAGAATAAAGCCATTATAAATATGTTTATTTATTAATATATAAATGCATACCAGATTTCTGTGTTTTGTAGATAAAGCCAATTAAGCAATATCACATGAGCAAGTGTCATCGGTGCGAGCCGGGGCGGACTCGGATGACCAGCCACCCCGGACTTTAGACACCACCGTGAGGAGCCAACACCACAGGTCCGCAACAGATGGACGACGCAGACAAGAGACAATTTCAAAAGAATAACAATCTTTATTGAACACAATTTATCAATGAGCACAAGCGTGATAGACTTCCGTGTCTTCTAGGTCTTCTTCAGCTACAGGTAGGTACTGATCGAACGTCGCAGCTTCGCCCTGACGGCGACTTCGCCAATGATACGGCTCACTTCAGGACTCGGACGGTGAGTAGACAGGTAAGGGTTCTTCTCAATACAGAATACTCTCGTCAGTGCACAGTAGTGGGACGATAATTCAAAGCTTACTTCACCAGCGATGCTGCATTCTTCAGGACTCAGACGGTGAGTAGACAGGTAAGGGTTCTTCTCAATACAGAATACTCTCGTCAGTGCACAGTAGTGGGAC
>FLSR01000516.1:82805-103231 GCA_900092035.1 Leuciscus waleckii
GGGTGCTTCTCATTTCTTATTTGTGCATCCTCGTTTCCTTTCCTCGCTTCCTTTCCTCGCGTCTCAGCTCCACCTCCTGTAGGATGCGAGGGAAGGCTGCAAGGAAAAGACGCGAGGACGGAGGAATCGAATGTAACTTTTTTTAAAACATTGGAATACTTGATCACTCAAGCGTCACTTCATCGCGTCATCAGCAGCGCTCAAAGGATCTGCCCTTATGTTGTTGAAGTTTGTTTATTTAAGAAATTCATAATAAATAATAATAAAGCAAAATACCCTGTTGAAATATGTGAGGTGTGTGGTTTATATAAACTGCAAAGGTAAAGTATAAATTAAAATGATTGTGACCGATGTGAAGGGGGAGGAGAATTTAGACGTGCGTCACGTTTAAGTCGATAAAACTCTTCCGCATAGGATACACCTGTGTATCCTCGCTCGTGACTCCTCAGGAAGCCTCCTAACTCCTCGATCCTAGACTCCTCGCGGTGCAATTAGAGAATTGAGATGTCCTTCAAGATGGCTGAGCTCGATCGGTTTCCGGGTCATAGGATGGAGGACGGAGGAGAGAGGAGACGAGGAGGAATATTGAAAAGCACCCCCGGAACCGGAGTGGGATGTGTCGCACACAATTCGTTCCCTCGGAAAACTCGTGACTCATCAAAGGGTTCCGCTCGCTGAGCGTTTTTGTCACCCGTGACACAAGAGTGAAAAAACAGCGAGGATCACAGCGGTCAAAGAGGCCTGTCTAATGCTTGTTTATAAGAAATAGTGAAGACAGATGAAAGAACCGTGTGTGAAAGACCTCAAACGTGTGTTAGCTTGTCAAAATGATCCCTTGATGGTGAAGACAATGAAGATGCAGAAGAAGATCCAGTGTCAAAACATGGAAGCACCTTAATTTATGGAGTATTTTGGTCTTAAAAACTCAATCAGAAATGCCATGTAAACCCGTACAGTAGATCATGTGCAGTCACTCAAAGAGGAAATATGACAAACCTGTCAGTCCAAGCACAACATGGTTATATTCTTACCAAACCAGCACCAAAGAAGCAATCCACTGACTGTGAGACAAATAAAACCTGGGCTTTCTTAAAGGGACAGTTTACACTAAAATTAAAACTCTGTCATCATTTACTCACTCTCATGTCATTCCAAACCTGTATGGATTTCTTCTGCTGAACACAAAAGATGATATGTTGAAGTTTTGGTGACCACTGACTGAAAAGAGTGTCTTCTTTTGTGTTCAGCAGAATAAAGGTAGTCATGCAGGTTTGGATGATGTGAGGGAGAGTAAATAATGACAGATTTTAAATGTTTGTGTGAACTATCTTTTTCAGAAGGCCTAGTCCTTGAGATTGATATTGTAACAAAGTAAATCAGTAAATCTTGTCCTCCACGCAGCTCTATTACAGAGCCTTTTGACATTTCACTCCCCTGTACACTTGAATATGGTGAGACTGAAATACACAATTGCACAATTCTTAGCACACACTTTAGATAACCTTCCTCTGCGAGTGCAGGCTCTTTGGTGGAGCTCTGCTTTGAAAGAATGAAGTTCCATCGTGACAAATGAATGGACTACTTGCGGAGTGACATGAAGACATGAATCAGAGGCACAAAAAACGTTGAGAGAGGTGAGCGGTCATTATGTTTACCAATACCCAAACCGTGCTTTGAGCGTGACCCCAAAAAAAAACACAAAAAAAAACGGATTTGCATGATTTACGAGAGCATCATTTTCAGGTCGGAAAAGGCGGATTTCCGTATTTATCCGGAAGAATCACACCCCTGATATATTCACAGAATGAATCTTACCGCGGAGTATCCAGTTTGTTCAGTGCATAGTTTGGATCCTTTAGTAGATCAGAGAGTATCTTGAGTCCTGAGTCTTGCAGGTGATTGCTGCTCAGATCCAGGACTCTAGGTTGAGGGGTTTGAACACAGAGCTGAAGCCAGATAACCACAGCCTTCTTCTGTCACATCACAGTCCCATAATCTACAAACACAAACAGAAACAATTAAGATATCTGAGACTGTGACATCAGAACTCACAGCAAAAGCTTGTTAAATCTGTTGAATAATTACACATCCATTTAATATAAACTGATAAGAGATCTGTCATTTCATACAAGTTCTGCTGAGCTTTGAGTATTTTAACTCTGTAACTTGCCTACATTTTAAAGCCAAATACCTTTTACACAGACAAATCTCCTCGTTAATAGTTACCCCGATTTTTTTAACTTTTTCATAGTTTGTTAAAGAGAGCTCAGAGAAGCAGCGTGTCGGCAGTGTGCAGCGGGTGAGCTCAGAGTATCAGTGCACTGCAGTGTTTACATATGCTCTTATTATAAGCAACGGGACTTCTCTGATGGGCCAATAATTCCACCGTATTAATTATTAATTATTAATTAAATATAGATCATTCCTTATTAAAGCTACAAGCTTTCTTTAGTCAAGATCAGAGAGTGATTTTCTCTGTTCCCTTTGTTCTTTGGTTAACTTTACTGACAGACAGAATTAGAGGCTGCTGTCCCTTTAAGACCTGCCGCTGCTGACAGAAATCTCACGCGTCTCATTCTCTCACTACTCTTTACTTTCATTTAAGATTTTATTTAACTCATTTAAGACTGTTCTTGTGAGGATACTCGACAAAACGGACATTTTGGCATAAATGTGTGTATTATTGTTCATTCAAGCACGAAAGAGAACTCAATACTGGCGCGCTGTCTGTGCGCTCGATACTGGTGCACGTTTTTCTGTGCGTGTGACTGTGTGTGTGTGTGTGTGTACGCGCGTGTATTTGTGTGTGTGGGTGTGTCAGGAGGACATTCACTGACAGCGCTTTTGTCGCGCATGAATGGTTTAAAAGCATTTGCATGAATAAGAGCATGATCATATAATGCTAGCTAAAGAGTGACAGAAAAAATGGATGCTGCATTAATTGCGTTAAATATTTTAACGCGTGTTTCATATTGACAACTGTTCTCTCTGGGTCAGCGACAGCTGTGGAAGTAAAATAATGACAAATGTTTTTGAAACAAAAAAGCTTGTTGAATTGCACTACTTGAAAAAATGTGCATTGCATTAACCCTGCTTGCATTTTGCTTGCATTTTAAAGCATTGTATTTTCAGCGCCGCAATATAAAGTTAAGAAAACTAAACAACCCAGAGAAATATATGTCTACTACCTCAGATTTAACGTTTGATATGTACATCAGCATCGGGGAATAACATTATCTCGGTCACGACAGAGAAAGCTGTGCAAAACTTACATGTACAAAAGTAACAGTGAAGACTTAAATGTAAACACAGCTTTTGTGTCTTTATCAGCTTTTCCATATGATAATCATCACAATTCATCACCCTGATAATAATCACAAATAGCCTACTGCTTGCTCCATTTCTGTAATTCAACAAATGAATGACTCTCTCACCCGTTGCTCTATAGTTTTCTTCGTCAACAGCCGCTTGCACTCCCTGCTGGTGAGACCGACTAAGAGCTATGGAGATCATCAATCGGCAATCTACAGATATTCCTGCCGTTCCCGGATGTCAAATGTTGAATATTCTGTCGATTTTGAACCACTGAATTTGTGGAGGCGAATTTGTAAAACGATATAAAATGGACCAAAAATTGCCCGTCGAATATTATAGGTTGTATTTTTAAACAGAAAGAACATTTTGGAAGTGAAACCTGAAAGGTGAATATGGATTATTGTATTTTTAATAATGAAACAAAAACATTTGTCATTATTTTACTTCCATAGACAGCGCAAACAGATTTGAATGTTCCGGTGTGAAGTTTTTTTCATTTAGAAATAAGATCGCGTGGGTGTTTGAATCAAGATCTTTTAAATTAATCATGCAGCTCTACTGTCTTTATACTCTCTCTCTCTGCGTTGATATCTGACGCAAAAAAGTAGGCTATATGAGTAGCGTGAGGGCTTTTCAGTGCATTCATTACTATTTTAATATTCATGAGGTGAGACATCGCTATTAAAGGATAAGCTTCCAGCACTTCACCCACACATCACACCAGAACCGTTTTCAGAACTGAAACTTAGGAATTTCCGACGGTTCCGGTATTTTTTCAAAAACACTAACGGTTCTGGATAAGAACAGATTCTCGGTTCCCAACCCTAGTAATGACAGCATACTCTTCTCAGCGCTCTCGTACTGTGTAACGTTTTTTGTAAATCTTTTCCTCCACGCAGCTCTACTACAGAGCCTTTGGACATTTCACTCCCCTGTACACTTGGATATGGTAAGACTGAAATACACATACATATATTCACAGGATGAGATGAATCTTATTGCTCAACATACTTGAGTTTGTTCAGTGTGCAGTTTGGATCCTTCAGTAGATCAGAGAGTATCTTGAGTCCTGCGTCTCCCAGGTGATTCCAGCTCAGATTCAGCTCTCTCAGGTGTGAGGGGTTTGAACACAGAGCTGAAGCCAGATAACCACAGCCTTCTCCTGTCACATCACAGTACCGTAATCTACAAACACAGACAGAAACAATGAAGATATCTGAGACTGTGACATCAGAACTCACAACAAAAGCTTGTTAAATTTGTTGAATAATTACACAACCATTTAATATAAACTGATAAGAGATCTCTCATTTCATACAAGTTCTGCTGAACTTTGAGTATTTTAGTTTGTTGAAACTTTAACTTACCTACATTTTAAAGCCAAATACATTTTACAGAGACAAATATCCTCTTGTTAATAGTTACTCTGATTTTTAAAACGGTTTTCATAGTTTGTGAAAGAGAGCGCAGAGAAGCAGCGTGTCGGCAGTGTGCAGCGGGTGAGCTCAGAGTATCAGTGCACTGCAGTGTTTACATTTGCTCTTATTATAAGCAACGGGACTTCTCTGATGAGCCAATAATTCCTCCGTATTAAGCGCTGGTATAGCTATGCTGCAGATCATGAGATTCACCATGACCATACTCCAAATGTGTGACAAACAGGGATTAAATGATGAACTTGCTCGTGCCGGCCGCTCTAACCAGTGATAAACACAACGAGATCTGTTTGACCCTTTTGAATTAAACACTACTATGATATGGGAACCGTAAAGGCAGTTTCTAACTAGAAATACTGAAGAAATTATGAATTTAAATTTTTTTTTAAAGAAATAATATGGCCAAATATATTAAATATCTTAATTTTTTAATGATATGTAATTTAATTAAAAAATAAATTAAATATGGAAATGAAGTTAACCCCCTGGGGTCGGCGGTTTCACCGGCGATACCAGCTCGCTTTTTTTCTTGTCAGTTCAAAAGTAATAATCCTGGAAAATTTACCTCAGAAGTGCTGGAAGTTTCATTTCGAGGAGCAACAGATCCAGCTGAGGAATAGGTCAGTTCTATATTTGCTTTGTTCTAATCGCAAGTGTCTGTACACACAAATACTGTTTAAATATGAATCGCGTTTCTGAGTGTGAATGAATGAACAGCTTTTACCAAACTCTATTGCTATACTGCGATGAGTAAAAATCGACTACAAAATTGGATAGATTATAACGTTTTTACTGTAAAATACTGGCACATCAAATAAGCTTATAATGTTGCCAATTTCTGCTCATATGTTAAATATATATTTAACAACTGGAAATATATTAATAACTGGAAATATTGTTACAATTTTAATTGTTGTTGTAATTTTATAACCTTTTTAATAAAATAGAAAAAAAAAATATATATATACAAGGATAGATGTAAACAAAATCTTAAAAGATCAATATAAGCCTTCTCTTTAAATAATTTTTATTGTGTTTTATTAGTGACACATTTGGGTAGAGAATATATTCCAAATCTGAAAATACAGTATGAGAACAATTAACTGCACAATTACAAGAAATGTTTACCTTGGATATTATAGAGTTTGCAAGCACAATTTGTGGAAAAAACAACAACAACTGTGAACCAATTATATATTGCATTCTTTCTTGTTGCTCAGTCACACACCTAAATGAAAGGCTCATTAAGTATGCAGCCTCATTATGCGGGTCGTTGTCTTCTCAGGTGTGAATCACGCCCACTCACATATTGCCTTTCCAAACAAAAAGTGTCTTACAAAATTTAAATCAATGTATTGTTTTATGTGAATGATTAGGCAGGATGATTTTCACATCATTTTGAAGAAAAAAACTCTAGGTGACAAAATGCATTAACGAGTTTGCTTGCCCATAAAATCTTTAAGATATTAGGTTAAACTTATTTGGCTTGCTGTCCACTGAAGAGGGGCTCGATGAAGCAGCTTCAACTCTAGCTCTGATATACCCCCCAGTGGCTAAATGTAGGATATGATAATTGAAGGGCAAGGTACCTGAGATGAAGGTGGAGTTTGGGGAGGAGGAGGGATACTGGAACAGCTGATGCTAGAGAGAGGTAAGCGGCTGCTTATATACTCAGGCTGTTGATTGAAAGATTAGATGGGCTCACTCCTCCCTAACTTGCGTTTAGGAACTTCATTTAACGAGTTTGCTTGCCCATAAAATCTTTAAGATATTAGGTTAAACTTATTTGGCAGATGCACTTTTATGATGGACAGATGCACTTTTATCATGGAAAGATGCACTTTGATGGACTTCAAAACAGAAACAGCCATTCACTGTCATTATAAAGCTTGGAAGAGCCAGGAAATGTTTTAATATAACTCCGACTGTATTCGTCTGAAAGAAGAATGTCATATACACCTAAGATGGCATGAGGGTGAGTAAACCGTGGACTAATTTAACTATCCCTTTAAGGAAGAAGCGTGTTGATGTGTGGAGCGTTGCTGTGACGTACCCGGGCTGTTGGCCACGGAGTCGAAGTGGCAGTTGGCGAGCATGAAGTGCTGCGCGCCGGTCTTGGGTTCGAGTCTGACGGCGATGTTGGTGACGCGGGCGTAGACGCTGGTGAAGCCGCCGAGGAAGTCGATGCTGAAGGAGCCGGTGGGCCGCTGCACATCCACAGTGATGGAGTGAGGTCCGGTTCTGCTCTCGGCCCGGATCTGCTCCACCTGATCCAGCAGGTACTGCACCGTCACGACCTCGTTCTCTGGGCTCCCGACGGTCCGCGCCCCACGCTGGTGATCCGCTCCAGATGCTTCCTGATGCACATCAGCATAACACACAACTTTACACATGTGAGCTGAACTCTGCTGCTCTGTTTTTACTCTATTGTTATTTATTTATCTGTAGATCGTGAGTTTTGTTCCTATGGAGTTTTATCACTTATTTAATTGCAGCAGAGAAGCCAGATAAAGATTCAATGTACCTGTGTGTAATGACTAAAGATTACTCTACTCTATTCTATTCTACTCAATCATATACTATCATATTCTATTCTATTCCATCCCATCATTTCTACTCTACTCTATAATATTCTTTCCATTCTACTCTACTCTATTCTACTCTTTCCATTCTACTCTATTCTATTATTTCTATTCTACTCTATTCCACTCTATTCTATCCCATCCTTTCTACTCTACTCTATCATATTCTTTCTATTCTACTCTATCCCATTCTTTCTATTCAACTCTATTCTATCTACTCTATTTTATTCCCTCTATTCTATCCTATCCTATCCATCCTATCCTTTCTACTCTATTCTATCATATTCTATACTATACTATTCTATTCTATTCTATTCTACACTACTTCATTTTGTCCTATTCTTTTCTACTCTATTCAATCCTATTCTGTTCTATTCTACTTTATCCTATTCTTTCTATTCTTTTATATTTTACTCTATTATATTCTACTCTATCCTATTCTGTTTTAATCTACTGTATTCTACTTTATTCTATTGTACTCAATCCTTTATGGACGAATGAAACATTCACAATGAGATGAATAAGAAACAAATTTTCATTTATTGTCAACTTTAATCATCATAAGTAGAGATTTCTGTAGTATGATATATAAAACATAAATATGTAAACATATTAAAAAAAAATTTATATAAATGTTTTTTTTCTTGTTTTAAGCACATTGAATTAAATACCATTTTATTAAAACAAGAATGAATGAATTTATCGCAACTCGCTTACTTAAAGGATCCGTAACCTTCATGTGACTTGTTTTATGTTGCCAGAGATTTTACTGTATGACACAAAAAACCAATACTAGATATCCTAAAATTAACCTTTTATTATCCTTTTAGATTCTGTTCATGCTTTCCTGTGTAATCAAAACCCAGCAGACAGAAATTATTAATGCATTAAAGTTGATAAATATGTCTCATAATAAGTAATCTATTTTACCACGGTAGCCATAAATAATCAGAGGAACTAGTTACTGTTGTCATAGCAACACTCTGGTAAATTGTATCAGCCACAACTGTCATCAAAAACAATAGTAGTATCAGTAACAAAAGTAACGATAACAGTAGTAACTAACCACAGTAGATGTAAACAAAATATTGAGTATTTTGGTAACACTTTACAATAAAGTTCATTAGTTAACATTAGTTAATGTAGTAACTAACAATGAACAATTCATTTGTTATAGTATTTATTCATCTTTATTAATGTTACTTAATAAATCCAGCTGTTCATTGTTTGTTCATGTTAGTTCACAGTGCATTACTAATATTGGCAAATACAACCTTTGATTTTAATAGTGTAGGCTATTAGTAAATGTTGAAATTAATATTAACTAAGATTAATAAATGCTGTATAAGTATTTTAAGTTAAGTAAGTTAACTAATGAACCTTAATGTAAAGTGTTACCAGTATTTTGATTATAATAAAAACCAATCAAAATTACAACTTAATTTAATAAAAACACATACAGACTTTCAGGAAAAAAATATTTCAATTTTAAATGTTAAATATGAGTCTATATAAAGTTTTTTGGGCGGTCTATCACAGCATAAACAATCATGAAATAATTAAAAAAGACTATAGCATTTTTACCTTGACACTATGGTGATTTACCATAGTAGGCTATTCTATTAATGTATTATTGAAGTGGCATGTAAATATTATGATATATGATTATGGTAATCATGCAATACCACAGTAAACACGGCTGTACTGTGGTAAAGTGTACCTGGCCCGGGTGGCGTTGAAGTGTCCTGTGCTTCTGCTGCTGATGATGAGCTGCTGGACTGAGATCGAACCAGAACCCACAGAACACACACGAACCCGAGCATCAGAACCACAGCGGAAGTCTCACTCAGCAGCTGTGCGCTCACTTCCGGCTTGTGTTTGCGGCTCCGGAACCCGTTCATCGCGTTCGCTTCATCGCGACTGTGTTCCTGGTTCTGCTGGTTCTGGTTCTGCTGGGCTCTGATCCTGCGGACCGTAGAGTCTCTCTCCATCTTTACTGCTGCTGTCAGCGCGGACGGAAGCGGCGGAGGGACACACTTCAGCAGAGACGAATCGCAGTGATGGGAGGGCCAGATACACAAGCCCCGCCCATGTGAACATAGGCCCCTCCCCTTAGTGTTGTCTTTCGAGACAGTGCAAACTGAACTGGTGCATTACTGCCATCATCTGTGTGAAAACACACACTACACCCATTATTAACGTCATTTAATCCTCAATAGAACTCTTTTTAGCATATATAAGGAATGTTCCTAAATTTATAGACTATATTTAGAATTTTTTCTTTAAAGTCATTTATAGTCTATATTTCTATATATTTGGCAACACATCTACATGTACATAGCCTATATATACATCTACATATCTACATAGATTACTGTTTAGTATTAGACCACAGCGACTCCTTCTGGAAAACCCCAGCAAAAATACTAATTATTTTAATATCACCTTTACTCATTATTGATCAGACTGTTCTGACATAAATTACAAACGATTGTTGATTGTTCAATTGATAACTAAATATTTCTTTGTGAAATATGCAATTATACTGTGATATTTAAGATGTTTGTTTTGTTTTTTTAAGAAATTGTAAATAATTCGTTAAAAAAATAACTGGCACAGTGTGTGTGTGTGTGTGTGTGTGTGTGTGTGTGTGTGTGTGTGTGTGTGTGTGTGTGTGTCTGTCTGTCTGTCTGTCTGTGTGTGTGTGTGTGTGTGTGTGTGTGTGTGTGTGTGTGTGTGTGTGTGTGTGTGTGTGTGTGTGTTTGTTAAAAAAAAACATTTTAAAACATTTGAAACATCATTAGTAGGATATTTGCAGTATGTACAAAATAATTTTAAAAATGCTACAAAATACCCTCTTTTCATCCCCTTAAATTGATATTAAAATGTATAATGTATAATCTTTTAATATTCAAACAATAAACTAAGCTTTCCTGTAGCTCAAACAGTGGAGCGCTGGTGCTTGTAACGCCAGGGTATGGGTTCGATTCCCAGGGAAAGCAAGAACTGACAAATAAATAGGCTTCATGGAATACCATGAAAGATGTATAAATATGTACTTTGAAATGGAACCATAACAATAAAATGGAAGAAAAAACAATAAACCCTGTAAGTGCTGTCACGCCATCAGTGCAGTCTCGAGGTGGAGCGGCTGTCAGTGACCACATCCCGGCCTGAATGAGTCAAACACACAGGAGGATAGTCATCTTTGTCATGGAAGGAAAAACGGACTTTGGTTGCTCATATTCAGGGACAGTTCATCCAAACATTTAAATTCTGTCATATTTGTGCACCCTCAGTTGTTTCAAACCTGAATGCATTTCTCTCTTCTTCTGAACACAAAAGAAGATATTTTGAAGAATGTCGGTAACCAGACAGTTGATGGACACCATTGACTTCCATAGTAGAAAGAAATGCTCAATACTGGTTAGCGACATTCTTCAAAATATCTTCTTTTGTGTTCAGAAGAAGAGAGAAACCCATACAGGTTTGAAACAACTTGAGGGAGTAAATATGACAGAATTTTCATTTTTAAGTGAACTATCCCTTTAACAGAAATGAACTGTTGGCATATGTGTTTCACATCAGTAATGTCCAGTTTGTCCTGTTGGACATGACACACAGCAATACTGTTAAGTGTCACTCGTGCCAGTGCTCTGAGCCGTGTGTTTTCAGTCCAGCACTGACACTTCTGTCAGCTTCAGCTGATGAGGATCGGGATGACAAGGGGTTCAACTTCATCAAACAGTCCTCTCATTTCAAGACCAAGCAATGTTGTGGTTTTATGTTTTATGGGGACTTTTTACAGACACCATGATTTTACACTGTCATTATATCCCCCTACACTAACCCTGCCTATCACAGAAAACTTTCGGCATTTTACATTTTCAGCTGTTTTCCAAAAAAAACTAAAAAAACCCTGAGATTCTGTGAAATCAGGTCTAAAACATAGAGGTGGGCATATTGAGGTGAGTGTGGCTTCAATGACTTGACTGTGCACGAGTGATAATTCTGAGTGCATCAGCCTATAGTATATCACCAGAGGAGGAGTTTAACCCACTCATTCCATAAAAGCTGATCTTTCTGAACGGTCTGATCTCTCAGCGCTGCACTGGAAACTCCCTCTCTTCTGCTCAGCACAAGGTAACCAAACACTATTTAATTGTTTTGTAAAGAGATTTTTATTAACTCATTTATTTAAATCCAGACATTTATGTCTCTATTATAGTGAAACTGAAATGTAAACCTGTATTGCTCAACAATCATTAACTGATGTGAAACTTCACTCTGAACTGAACCACCATATTCTGTTGAACAGAATTACCAAAGTCAGAATATATGAGAAATTACAGCATGAAGAACATGTGTTGAGCTTCACAAACTACAGGATAATTACACATGTGACGAGAGAGAAAGAGAAAAATGGGGAACAAAAAGGACAAAACATTAATGAACCAAACCAGAAAAGCACGCCGAGTCTAGTCAGACACAACAGCATTAGTGGAAAACCAAACTGAGTATTTATGATGTTTAAGATCAAACACTGTATGTAGCCTATCTTTAATAATCTTTTAGTGTTTCATCTTCTAGTGTCTGATTGTGTAAAATCAGTTCTAAACTCTAACTTTTCATTCACTCTATATAGGAAGAGCATTATTTACATTATATAAATGATTTACATTATTCACTCTTCATAAACTATAACTCATATAGACTGGTCCCCCGCTGAGGTTTGAGTCTGGTCCGTACTCTCCAAAAACATCTGTGAAAATAGGACACAATGTATAAATATTTAGGAATTTTCCATTTAGATTTTTGCAGTTGTTTTACCTGTATTTTAAATTGCACATGCATAAGGTTGTGTTTTAAGAGTTAACAGAAATTTCCATAAAATAACTGGATAATGTCCTGGCAGAAAATTACCAGCAGTAAAGTGCAATATGAGTGACTCAGTTCAGTTCATTGTCATTATAGGAAAAGCATACTTTAAAAGCAATTTACCTTTACAGTTGTGACCATAAATATACATATCCACGAGGCAAAAAAAGAACTATATTTGAAATGATGTTTATTCAGGTTAAAACGTTATGTCCACAACTGTATGAATTTGGCAGCTTTCATCCATATTGACGCTGATTTATGAATCGGTTCATGCATATGAAACCATGATACGAATTTGAAGTATCCTGATAATTAGTCTGGCTGCAAGTATGCATATATTTTTTCACCAGGTGAAAAAAAATATATGCCAAGTATACTTGCAGTCAGACTAATTATCAGGATACTTCAAGTGTGTTAATGATTAGTTAACTTGAAGTGTGCTGTTTTGAAACAACTAATTTGTACTAAGTATATTTTAGTTGTAATTAAATTGTAGTAATGCATAACTTTAAGTGTATTTACTGTACTTTTGTGTGCTAAATTGTAACAACTTCAAGTTTATTTAGTATACTTTAAGTATATGGCTGAGTAGGGACTAATTACATGCTTGATTAGTGATATTAAAGTATACTTTATTTGTGTTACAAGTACATTACATATTCATTACTGTAGGCTATGAACATAAAATATACTTAAAAAATATTATCTGATTTATAAATGGGGTGGCAACAGGGGTGGCAAGACTGTATCCCAGGGGTGGCAGCTGCCACCCTTTGCCACCCCGTAGATCCGCCACTGATTGGCGGGAACTGTGTGGAGTTTTCTGTTTTCCGTTTGATACAGCAATGGAGGAAAAGAAGGAAGAAACGACGCAAATCTACATCTCTGTCCATCATTTTGCGAGCTGATAAAGGAACTTTTTGCACAATATTGGAAATATTTAGGCTACATTTTAAACTATGAAGGCGAGCCAGTGGATATTCTTGAGAATTTCACAAGTAATGTGCAAACTTTGCTGTAGAGTTATGCCAGTGGAGAAGTCTCCAACCCCAGACAATTATTCACTACGGAAAGCGAAAGTAAAAATATCTGACGCCGCATTAATATATAATATTATCTTAGAGACGATGAGACCTGAATACTTCAACGTGCTGATAACGGTAGGCTATAACTGTCTTCATTTATTTTCTTAATATTTCTCTTGTGGCCCATACGTAGTGAAAAAATAAGAAGAGAAGTAGGCTGTTCGTTTAAATAAAGGTTATTTCTGAAATGAGTAGGCTAAGCTAATCTAAATAATCTTTTATTTTCCTCGCCGCTCGTCTGGTGATGCGCTATACAATTATTGCGGGGAAATTGAATAGTAGCTAATAGCCTATTAATTTAATAATAGAAGTAGTCTAATAATAACAATAATAATAATTTATTAGGCCTACATTAAATCCTCTTGATAAGGCCGATGGTCTTCTGATGATCGTCTAAAGTGAGGATGTAGCTTCGTGTGCTGATGTTCAGTGTGCGTGATGGGTTTGTGTGATATGGTCATCTGGATAAACGTGGATAAACGTCTGGTTCTATAATAAAACAAATTCGGACAACAAAGTGCTGCGTCATTATCACTTCACGTGACTGAACGCGCGAGTGTGATGCATCTGACAGCATATCAGCAATGATTATTAGACCTAAGTATACTTACAGCCAGACTAATTCAGGATACTTCAAGTGTGTTAATGGTTAGTTAACTTGAAGTGTGCTATTTTGGAACAACTAATTTTGTACTAAGTATATATTTGTGTAATTAAATTGTAGTAAAGCATAACTTTAAGTGTGATTAGTGTACTTTTTTTGAGTGCTAAATTGGAACAACTTGAAGTATACTATCCTTTAAGTAGACTATACGCCTATAGGAAGTAATTACATGCATGATTAGTGATATTAAAGTGTACTTTATTTGTGTTAGAAGTACAAATTCATTATGAGTGTCTTCCAAACATACAAGCAATAAACCACAGTGTATTATATTTGAGTATACAAGCAATAAACCACAAGTGTATTATATTTGAGTAAAAAAAAAAAAAGAAGAAGCTCAGTACACTCTAAAACTATGATTTACTCAATTTTTGTGGTGAAACATTTTTAAACTCACAAAAATTGAGTAAATTTTAAAGCTGTGAAATCAATGATTGGCTATACTGTATGAATTGAGTAAATGTCAGTAATAAAATGAGTAAATCTGAATAACTTAATTACTTTATATGACAAATAAAATTAATTAGATATAATCAAAATTATAAAACACCACAACTGTAATTCTATGAAAAAAAAGTAGATATAATTGAAATATTAGATGAAATTTAACCAATCAAATGTGCTATATTTACTAAATGTACAAGTGAAATTAATTTAATATTGGACTATCAATTATCAAAATGTTGCATTTACTTTTTTTACACTATTTACCTCCAGAAGTAGCCTACTTTACAATGAACATAATAAAACCAAATTATAAAGAAAGCAACTGCACACACATTTTTAATTGAAATTTATTTGTCAATTAAACATTAGACAAAGTCTAAAATCAACCTATTAAACATTTCATCCATCTTAATATTCAAGTAGATTGGATGTAAAATAGCCATAAGAGAAATGACTAAATCACTTTGTTCCCGGCACCCACCAGCCATTTGCAGTCACACTCAACATTAAACCATAAAAAAGCAAACAAATATTACTTAGCTTAGCTATACTTAGTACAATGTACTATTGTGTACTATAATGTGTATTTTGAAAGTATACTTTCAATGCATTGTTACAATGATCATTTCCAGCACACAGTTAAAAATATACCTAAAATATTCAAGTATATTTTTCTAAAATATATTTTTAGAAAACATACTAAAGCACTTTTTTTTTAAAAGTGTGTTTTTGTTAGTATATTTGCAATGTACTATTGGAAAAATGAATATATTTCAAATACAATAAAGTATACTTTTTTTCCCCACTAGGGATTAACCCTGTCAGGACCAGACAAGGATAAATACTGACATGTCCAATGTGAAGCATCTGGTTGAGGATGGACGTCTGAGGATATCTGCACCCTCCTCACATTAAGTGGACTTTCTCTGGAATACTTGGGACTGGTTAAGACTGAGTACTCTTATTAACACCACTTCATTGCCTTATCTCAACATCACTGTGTCTTTTGAATCAAAGCAGGTTGTTTTATTGTTTGGTTATTTCGCGTAGGCCTACGCTGTTTTATTTGATTTGATTTTATTCGCCATATTTATATTTTGTTGACATTGTGAGAAAATAATTCATTCTTTTATTTGACCAATTAATACATTGAGTGAATTTGACTCATGCCTCTGGCTTCTTTACTGCTCTCCTAGTTACTGGACATTAATGGTGTAAATGGTCCTCTAAGGTGATTAGTAATCAGTGCATATACAGTTTTCAGTACAGTATTCATTTCCATATCTCTTAGTTTTTCAACAAGCTGATTTTTTTTTTCCAATTCAATTCACGTTTATTTGTATATTGCTTTTCACAATACACATCATTCAAAGCAGCTTTACAGAAAATGCATGAGTGATTTGTTATAAGAGGAAACTAACTATTTCAGAAATTGATTTAAAAATGTAGTAATTGAATGCCGAAACAATGAGCTCACTGAAGTAATGAATACTTCTATGTTAACAAATGATTATGACATTTAGAAAATATAGCATTGGTGCATGTTGATTCAGAGTTGGCGTGGGAGTTGGCGTTCCTTTATCCTGGGAAACCCCAATGAGCCACGCCCACTTCAACAGGGTATGTCCATATTTGGAAACGTGCGTCACACTATAACGAACCCCTTACTGGTTGAGGGAACGTCTCCATTTGTAGAGCTATAAGCTGCAACGACAATTGATTAGGAACATGCAATATAGCCATAACATACTCCGGCCCGATGAACTTGTCGTTAGTCAATGTTCATCCACTTCTAAAGGGTAGAGTAATTGTACAGGTCTCCTAAACACAAATCCAGACGGCAATCGGACAGCACATGATCTAATTTTACCGTCTCTTCCCATGAAGATCTCGCAATCCGTCCCATCTTCCACATATGCTTGAGTTGTTTATAATCTTGAATCAATACAACATCTCCAATTGTAAATGTAGATTGTTTAAATGTGTTACTCACATGGTGTGCAGAACGAAGTTCCATCAAATACTCCTCCTTCCATCGATTCCAAAAATGAGTACTCAACCTCTGGCGATACTGCAGGTTCTTGTTGAGCTGAATGGCAGTCGTTTTCACTAAACTGGAATCATGTAACGGATAGGAAGGAACGGTAGTAATCCTTTGTCCGGTCAGGAAATGAGCAGGTGTGAGGGGCGAAGGTTCACTGCTATCTGTGTGCAGGTAGGAAAGAGGGCGGGAATTTATCACAGCCTCCACTTCACAGATCAGCGTGTGTAAGGCTATCAAAGGAATATGCATTAGACTGAGCCTCCTTGAAACATGAGTTTCTTGACTTAATGTAAACCAAACCTAAACTAGTCCTTGAACTGGTTTATGCCGCTCGCTCTTCTCCACTTCTCCCCAAAATATTGCCTTTTCCTCTGGCTCAAAATCAAAATGCCTTATCTTTTTAATTCGGTAAATTATTATTTACATTTATATTTCAACCTAAAGACGACCATTTCTAATATCCTGTTGTTTAGCGCTCCAACACATTATCGAGCTTGTGGTCTCGATCCCGTCCCTTTGCTTTTCACTTATATGTGAATAAAGGCCGTAACGAAAGTGATTCCCCTCTTTGATGGTTTAATTGCTTCAATTGTTCTCGTTTAAGTCGCTTTGGATAAAAGCTTCTGCTAAATGATTAAATGTAAATGTTAACGTGAAACTTGCTCGATGCGTTTAATTCTGGGCTCAACTGCTCGTCTATGCTTTTGATCTTGGTCTTTTAACATCACTATCTTAAACTGAGCCACGCTAATCGTTCAATTTATAACGGGTTTCTACGTGGAAAACGCTGAACGTGCACGCGCGTTGTACATTTTAGGCCTGATCTTTGTCTATGCTTAATATTGTGTTGTGTAAATAGAAATAGTGTAATATATTGGCGGTGCTGACAATGATTTTATGAAAACTTTAGGTAAGGTTCATGCTCGAACAAAATTTTTTGCTAGATTTCTTGCTTACAAACTTTAAACCTACTTGAATCAAATTTAGTGCAATGTCATTTGGAGTAGGCCTACGCATGCATTTCTTAGATGTCTGATCTGTCTCGTATGGTTGGATAAGTTACAGAAATCGCAAAATAAATTGATAAGGTTTGAATCGTTTGGCACATGTGGATGTATCCCATTTTAAACACCTTAGAAAGCAGAGTAGCACATTTTAAACTACAAATGGAACACAAGATAATCAATAAATGAGCTCCTACATATATTTAAACATATAGGGTAAGTGAGAAACATCTTTATAATACCAGCAAAGTCTCATGGATATTACATTAGGCCTATATCGTTTTAAAACGCATGGTCATAGGCTATACTCATTTTGAGTATAGGGGCTCAATTGTGGAATTCGATGCCTTTGGATATCAAAAGATTTCTAATATGGTTGGTTTAAGTGCGAATGTTAAAGTTGGTTAATAGATAGGTTGTTTTAGTGATGAATTTGTATTAGTGTCTTGTGTGGATGTTTAATTGTGAACTTTGTAATTGTGAAAACTTATTGTAGCTTTGTATTCATAATACCAAAGTAACCGAGAAGTCGAATCAAATCAAATCAAATATGAACGAAATGCGCTAGCACGTTAAACGCTATGCATTCATATTGTGTGCTCATCTGCTTTCCTAAATGTAGCTATATTTATTAATAACTGTAGTGTAGCCTGCCTTAGCCTTACTACTGAATTTTGTTCGTGTTGTTTGCCTATGTTTTTGTTTGTTTGTTTTTATGGGGGGAAAAAAACGCTTAACGTAAAAATCCCACACTTCGATTACAGTGCCGTTGTCTTATAGTGTTTATGACAAGATAAATGTGAGAAAACATTGGTTTTCCCCACTTTTTTAGATCATTAAGCGTTACGTTATGCGTTTTAGCATGACCCCACATCGCAGATTCACCTACAATAGCCTTGTTTTTTAAAAACTGAACTCACTTCGAATTTATCACAGCCTCCACTTCACAGATCAGGGTTTGGAGTTCCTCAAAATTGAGATAGGACCTCCCAAGTAGGCTACTTTACGTAGGCACGTCTTAACCGATCTCACCAAACGCTCCCGCATGCCACCCCACCAAGCGGCGCGCTCCACGATGTACTTCCATCTAATCCTCTTGTTTGCAAACAATTCCTGTATTTCTTTCCCGTTTATCAATGTCCACAGGAATTTCAAATCCTTTTCAGCTTTCTTGAATGTCTTAGCGTTATCAGAATAAATAACACTGCAGATACCGCGTCTGGCAATACACCTTTTAAAGGCAAGCAGGAACGCGTTAGTGGTCAAATCAGAATCAAGTTCACTGTGCACAGCTCGGGTTACGGCGCATGTGAATAAAGCAATGTATGCCTTCTTGTTTTCTGGTTTCACATAAACTGGACCAGCAAAGTCAACTCCAGTCATTTGGTAATGCTTGGGCCTCGTTAGTACTCGTAGTGTCATTTTCTTTAATGGAGCAACTTTAGTTTTGGAAGCGATCAGACTGGTTTTACACTCTCCATTTCGTTTTACGCACCGCAGATATGCCGCGGCGCAGTAGCCCTTCTCACTGGCATCTGTAAATACATGAATCTCTCTCACGCTCAACTTTTGTATTTACACTCGTTTCATCACATTTCATTTCAACATCATTATAATAACGACGTGGGATATTTATCTTTTTCAAAAAGGGTAGCCTATCTCTGAGCACCATTGATGCCAGGTTTGCGCTAGATCACTGGGAAGATCTTCATCCCATGAAATTCCTCTCTCCCACATCTCTTGAAATAGACATTTGACTCGAATGGTAAACGGGGACAAAAATCCAATGGGGTCGAAGATGCGTGCATAATAATAATGATAAAAAAAAATAAAAAAACATTGATTATTGATTTAGTTTTTATCAGATCTGAATGCGACAATTTTCAACATTTATAAGCAAAATTTAATAAAAATGTAAAAAAAATTAATAACTGACATAACTGAACGTGATGTTCTTGACATGATAATGATATAAACTATGAAATTACATGGAATAAAATGACTTGACAGTTCATGTCACCTTATTGCTGCTGTATATCTGGCATCTGGTTATATCTTAAAAAAGAATAAATAAATCATTATTACGATCAGTTAGTCATAATACACAAAACTACAAACACACTAAAGATGAACAACTTTTATACAAAGCACGGATATGAATAAAATAAATACAACAAAATAAATAAAAACACAGCACAGACAAAACACTGTAAATATGCACGATTAACATTTATTAACTTACCAGATGCTTTTATCCTCTTACAAACGAGGAACATCACAAGTAATTTGCAACAAAGCCGCAATATTTATGGAATATAATATCAGCTTTATTAGAACACTAGATTAGGAGACAAGCAAGAGCAGAAGAGAATTATAGAGAGATTTATTTGTTGCTTTTTTTTTTAAGTGCTTTTTTAATGTGTTGTTCAGTAAAGAGTGTGTTCACGCGAGGGCGTAGGTTCTGAAACTGGTGGAGACGGGGAGATCCCCTGGAGCTGAGCTGCATCTGACATTACAGGCAGGGGCGGATCTAGAAAAATATTTATGGGGTGGCAAGAGGGGGGCAGGAATTTTTGAGGGGTGGCAAAATATTGCAGACGTATATATACTGAATTTAATCACAGTTAAATTGGCCATAACTTTTAATTTGTTGCTGCCAATCGGGATGGGTATCATTCGGTATTACAACTCTTAACAATACTCCTTATCGATCCGGTACTTTAACGGTATTCTTATCGGTTCTTTTTGTTATATAAAAATAAAATTAAAAAATTTAAAATTTTAACACAATTAATATTGTTTTATATTTTGAAATGTAAAATAAATATCTATAGCAAAAGAAAAAGCAATGCTTTAACAAAACAAATAAAACATACGTTATGCAGAAGGGTGCAGGCTTTTGTGTTTTATATTCAGAAGACATAGGACACCAAAAACAAAGTACAAACACATGGTCAAACAAAAAAAA